>PVIA01012304.1:0-38619 GCA_004024845.1 Tonatia bakeri
GGAAGAGGTAAAAAAAAAACTTCCTAGTATTTTCTGAACACCTTGAGTTCTGGACCCCATTTTAAATGTCCATTTGGGGTCCCCCCCCTTGGCCGCACCCTGTAACACCGTTTCTAGCTGAAGCAGAGCACAGGTCTCACTGCAGCTTACCTGTGGCACCTGTTCACGGTGGATGTCAGTCAGGACAGCAGCCGAGTAGTGTGTTCATTTCCTGTGATGCTCTATACCCACAGTAGGTCTTGATTTCAGTCTCTTCTTTAAAAGGGAGAAGATGCAGACTAGACAGCATGGAAATAATAAGTAAAATTACTGAACACCAGTGGCTCAGTGAATATTTTCTGTTGTGGATAAAATAATTTGATAAGAATAGAGACCATTGTCTATATAAAATGAGTTTTTTAAAAAGTGAGTCTATTGTTATCTTTCTGGCTCAACTAACTTCCCCTTCATAAGAAAATTTGAGGAACTTTGATTTTAAAAGTATAGCAAGATACTTCCTGACATGCAATGGGTGATGGAATGGTTAATACTCTGACAGAATTAGGGTTAATCTAGTTTATACCTCTGGTGCTCAGGAGGCTGACCACCTTTCTCAGAGTGACTGGTTTCCACCAGGGAGATAAGGAAACATGCTTAAGAAATGATTAGAAATACTATATATTGCCCTATGATAAATGAGATGATACTTTTAAAATTAGCTAGTTCGTATGCACCCATGTGCACACACACCAGTAATTATGTGGATTAGATAGTACCGATGTACCATTTAAACTGGGCACAGAAAGATATGTTGAAAGATCACTCTGAAAATTAATTCCATTAGAGGTTATTCTGATAATAGGAAAATACACGTTTATACCATAAAAAAATTAAGCTGTGGATTTTTGTTTTGTGAAATGATTTTGTTAGTTTGAATGAAAACTAAATGTCATTGCACTTCACTTATTTTTCTTCATAATATGAAAAGTCTTAAAGTACTGAAATTTCTGAATTTTCAATAAAATATAATTATTTTGCTTGCAAATGCCTTTTAAACTTTTATAAGGTGAAAAGACACATCTTGTAACCTGCAAATGGCATTAGAATACGTAACATTCTCCTAGCATTTCCATGTCTTTGTGGTTAATTCTCTGTCGTGCAATCGTCAGCCTTGGGGGCTGATACTCTGTGCCTCTGAGAGCCGAAGCTGATTACAAATGAAAGGGCACACTCAAAACCAGGACCTGAACTTTCCACAGTAAATGCAAAATGAGCAGTCGGCAAATGCTGCATTCATGGCTTAATTTACCACTTTCTTAAGGTCGAGACCATGTATCAATCACACTTTAGTACCCTTCATACCATTTATATCAGTAATCCTGCTCTCGTGAACCTTAAACAACATGCCAGAAGAAAGACTCTGCTTAAAGGTCCTTGGCAACATTAGGTCTTAGTGAAAAAGTGGAAAGAAAGGACCTAAATGTCCAACAACAAGGAAGTCATAACTTGGATATCTTCACCTAGACTACAGTGAAGATTGCGTGACTTATACTAGTCTTATACTAATTATACTAATCTTACACGTAAGATTAGTAATTTGGGAAATTTAAATACGATTTGTTTTAATTGCAGTTCTGTAAAAATATGCTTTTGAAACAAGACAAGGAGATATGTAGAAGGGGACCATAGTGTTCGGAAAGCAGATGGGTTTACTGTTTCTAAGTGAAGAGTCATGGGAGGGCCATGAGAGAAGTAGAGAAAGAGATTTTAGGGCAGTAACAGTCTTCATAGCCATAGCACTGCGCTTGGCCAGCAGCAGAAGGAACGCAAAGACAGAAACAAGTGGTGGGGTGGGGATAGGACTAGCTCTTCAGACACCTAAATGCAATGAAAAGCCCTGTGGGATACTTACTAGATGAAAGAAACGGGGCCACTTTGTAAAATTAATTTCAGTGGAGTTTTTATGCAAAAGGTTTAGAGTGATTTTTTAGAACAGGTGTACACAGGCTCTCAAAGTTTTGTATACAAGTGGATGGTGGCCACATTTCACGGGGCCCACAGACCTGAGGGAAAGGTTTCCTGGGAAAGGTTCATCAGTTTTTGAAGGACAGGTTTGACTCAGTGTCCCTATGAAGTCAGATATGAAGTCTTAAAGTGTGCAAGGGAATCAGGTCTTTTGGCCTTCCCAGTTTTGGGGTGCTGTGAAGCCCAGGACCACCTGGTACCAGATGACAGCTAATACTTCTCAAACTAAAGCTAATACGTTAATACTGCTAAGGAATTCGGGAGTAATTTTGGTGTACCCTCCACCCTGGATCTTTATGTGGGCTGAAGGACATGGACTAGACACCGGCCACCCAGCATGCACCGAGCGGAGGGGAACGACATGGATCAAGGTTGGGCAGGTCTAGAGCAGAGCAAGAAGTAAACCGAAAAACAGGACGGTGCAGAAGCAAGCACCTGCAGATGATGAACCTGTGGATGTCACGCGTCATCGTGGCTCAGGCACTAGCAGGCCTCCCCACGGGCACAGAACAGGCACTAACAAATCTGATCTTGGCACTCCGCTGCTTTAAATCTCCTCCTCTTCCCCAACCTGAGCTGTGCAAAGATGGAGCTCCTTAATGTGGTTCCCTGGCAGGCGTCCCTGCCCGCCCACCCCACCCGCTTCCCCCTGCACATTACAACACCAAAGTGCTGATTGCACCCCAGGCACCCCACACACACTCTGCATGACTCCATCACCCCTCATGCGGAAACGACTTCCTTCTATCCCTTCCCCAGTTTTTATCCTGGCCAGTCCTTCACTGTTGTTAATATTCAGTCTCCCACCAGGAAGCCTTCCCTCCATCCATCTCCCTCCCAGACTGAGCTGTGTATTCCTTCCCTCATGCCAGTGAATGCTCTCACGTTTGTGATCCCTCTTTCAATACTGTTTGGGAATTCAAAGTCTGGTTCAATTACTGGTCCTAGTTTATGTGACTGTCTAACTGGCACATCCAATGGACTCCTCATCTGTCTCTCCTCTGGCCTCTTACCCACAGTACAGCCAGGATCCTTCAGATAAAAAATGATGTCAGGACCCTCTCCTCCAGCGCCAGTGGCTGAAAATCTTCCAGCAATTCCCCAGTGCTCCACCTACCAGTCCACTGGACAGTGCCAACTAGACAGGCCAATTGACTATGACCAATATTTGAACCAGGAGCCAATTATTCAAGATCCTGGTAAGAGATAGACCATCTAGAATGAAAAAGAATCAGTTCTTACATAAAGTACCGGGACTAAAGCTCTGGGATAAAGAGCAAGTTCCTGCAAAGCCCCACAAGACAAGGCCTGGCCTCTGTCTGCTTCTCACCTCAATCTTATTCCAAGTTCTCCCAGTCACTGCTCCTGCCATGCCAGCTTTCTTCCTGACCACATGCCCATTACTTTCCCTTGGACCACAGGGCCTTTGTTCATGCTCCTCCCTCCTGGCTTCCATCCTACCAACTGATGGCCTGTTCATCCCTTAGATCTCGGATCATGAGTGGCCTCCTTGGGGAGGCCTCCCCCAACCTCACAGTCCGCATAACAGACCCTCCCTCGTAGCACTGGAGTACTTGACTTTCACAGCGCACGGATTCGTGTGCCTGACTCGTTCTGGCTTCCATCGCTCCTTAAGGGATGACTGTGCCTCTTTCATTTGACCTTGTATTTCCAGCACCACCACCAACCCTAGCAGATGTCCCATAAGTACTTGTTATTAGAATAAATAATGAGTGGTGAGTATTCATTATATATTTGAGATTTATTTTTGAGTGGGGAAAAACAATTCCAGGGTTGTAAAGTCACCAACACCATTCTTGTTGGATCAGCAGCATCTCAAATTCCCTCCTAGCTCAGCACAGTAGTTTGGCTTCAGGAGACGCAGTCCCGGATCTTGGATTTTGGGGCCTAGAGATTGGCAGGGTGTGGCAGGGAGAGAAGATGAAAGAGCAAACATTTTACATTTTGATGAAGGGCAAACAACTTACACTTATCCATTGTCCTATAATTTCATAAAAGAAAGGTCACCTTAACATCTCAAAAATAGCGAAGACATAACTTCAGAAAATAATAATCATGGCCCCTCCCAGGCAGGGAGAGTTGGTGTCTTGACAGGGAGATTTTGCTACAGAAAACTGAGGCTAATGTATGAATCCGAATTTTGTCTCCAGTACATCCTGTGTGACCTTGGGTAAGCAACTTCGCCTTTCCGCTCCTCACTTCCTCCTTCTTGGGGGCATTGTGAGGATTAAATGATTTAACCTATATAAAGCCCTTCCCAGCTGCATACACGCAGAGGCTAATGTCGATTTGTCACCTGTGTCATTCACTAGACAACAGCGCCACCTGGTGGTCGCCATCTCAGAGTACCGACGGGCTGTTTCTTCAGAGGCATTTAGGAGGCACCCACAGGTAGGAGGCTGAGGCAGAAGCAGGGAGGAAAGCCGTAAATATTCACTGCATAATTAAAATAAATCCTCACCCAAGGATATCTTTATTGATTTTAGAGAGAGTGAGAGAGAGAGACATTGATGTAAAAGAAACATTGATAGTTTGCCTCCTGTAGGCACCCCGACCTGAGATCCAACCCACAATCTAGGTATGTGCCCTGACCAAGGATGGAACCTACAAACGTTTGGTGGGCACAACACTCCAAGTAACTGAGCACCCCAGCCAGGGCTCGTGGAATCATTAAAAGCTGCAGTCTTTCTGTCTTCCCGAGAATGAAGTTTATTCCTTGGAAGCCTCTCTCCAGGCTGTCAGCTCTAGAAGAGGAGAGAAAATGTTCTCTCTCTCCCTGGCCTCCCAACCGCGGGTGCTGCTTTATTGGGGTGGGGGGAGCTCTTCACCGGGCTGACAGGACAGTGGGGCCTTGACACTGTCGCCCACTTGGTGGGGGTTGGCTGTGGGTCGCTGTCAGCCACAGCCCGCCCTGCCTCTTGCTTTCCAGCAGGTCCGAAGATGAAAAAGAAACAACAAGACACGTGGAAAAAGCTCAAGGTGGGTAGGATTGAGGGTGGGAGGTGGGGGTGGGGGGGGAGGGTAGTGGGGATAAATGGAGACAACTGTGCTTGAACAACAATAAAAAAAAAGAATGAAAAGGAAACAACAAACTGAATGTGGAAGCCTTTTTATGATGGTCACAAAACAGAGACGAATGTTAAGTTCTGAGCTCTCACTGATAAGGGTCCTGCGAGGTTGGATCCATCAGCCACTGGGAACAGCCCTTTGTCCTCAGAAATTCGTTGCAGGAGAGTCTGTGAGATAGAGCCTCGGGCACTCTCTCTTTTCATATTTCTTCCCCAGTGTGAGAGAGTGACACTGATTTTCCTTTCTTGTCTTTGCTTGCAGACTTTCAATTAGCCTGTGAGCCTGGGAAGAACCTCAGCAAAAGACAAAAAAGATTGGCTCTGGGAGTAAGTAGGGTTGTGTTTGAAACCTTGTTCTGACACTTGCTGACTATGTGACCTTGGGCAAGTCAGTATCTCCTTGAACTTGCTTCTGCATCTGCAAACAGAGAATGTAATAATATACAGCTCAGGGATTTGATATGAGACTTGAGTGTGATAATTTACCCCACAATCTCAGGGGCCAGAAGTGCATGGTGAATGAGAGAAATGGGTGAAGTGCAGGGCAACATGGAGTGGTGGGGACAGCAATTAAACAGGAGCACAAACCCTAAGTAACAGGGACAGCTGCTGGTTAGCATCATCTGACCCAAGGCACTCAGGCACTTGATCCAAGACATTCCAGACAACCTCAAAACCTCAGAACTTGGTGGGGGGGTTATTTAAGAGTCCGTGGGCGGGCTTTGGCACTGCTGGGTTGGCTAGCCTGAGAGAGCATCTGTGGTGAGCAGTGCAGTGTGGCGGACAGAAGTGCAGGCCCAGTGCTGCCAGTGTTTTCAAATGTTCAAGAGAAACAAGAAAACGGCTTCATTTTTCAATACTGGCAATTGAACATTTTAAAAATGGTGCACTGGGATCAAGACATGACCCTGTGTTAGCTGTGTAACCTTCAGCAAGTCTCTTAACCTCTCTGGGCTTCTGTTCCTTCATGAATAATGAGGGTAAGCATATATCTAGCTCCTGATATTAGGAATTTATATAAATTATCTCATTTAACCTTTGACTCAACATGATAAGGGAGGTGTTACTATTATCCCTTGTTTTTCAGATGAGAAAACAGAGGTACAGAGGAGCTAAGCACTTGCCCGGAATCCCACAGCTGGTAGGTGGCAGGGCTACTGTGAGGCTTCAGAATGAAATAATGCATGCAAAGTGGCCAGTGAACAGTAATTATTATTGTATCATTGTTCCTATTATTACTATTAACACAAATTGTTCAAGTTCAGTTCTCATACTTAACTCGATGGTCACAGTAACCCACCAGGTGTTGACCTGTCAGACAAAGACCAGGGCCAGCTCTGAGTTATGTGGTACATACCTTTGCAGGTAGCTCTTGGACGAATTAATAGTTCCATTTTACATAGGCTCTGGGCCACCCTGCCTTTGGGTTTCCTGGGAAGATAAATTGGGTCAGACCCCTGGTACAGTCGATAGATGTCATCTTGAGGTGACCAAGCCAATCACGACCTATACTTTAGATCATGAGTAACTCTGAAGTCAGTACAGATTTGCTCTGCATTGAGTGGGCTGTGAAGTATGGGTGACAGACAGCCCTGAAAAGCAGTTGGCATGGAGTGGAAAACTTGCAGGGGCCTGGCGAGGGGCCAGGTTATGAAGGGGAGATGAAGCAGAAAGTGGAAGAGGCTGGCCTCTGTTCAGTGGGGCTGTGGTCAGAGCTGGCCAGGGTTCCACTGGGCCCTGCTTGGGACAGAGTCCCATCTAGAGAGCAGGTTTGATTGGCAGTGGGCTGTGTTAGAAAGAGAACGAGTTCTGGAGATGAGAAGAACTGGATTTGTATTTCCACTGTGCGATTCCCCACCTGAGGTACTATGGGAAATAGGACTCCATCCTGAACCTGTTGCTCAGATGAAGATGAAAAGAATCTATTTGCAAAACACTTGTTTTTCTGCTGAGCAGAGCTCTCAAGTTCAGTCATTAAGAAGCTCTGTAGTCAGGAGTGCCTGGGGTAAAATCCAGCTTCTCTCACCTTCAAGTTCTCAGAATAACTTTGGAGTAAGTTGCTTGACCACTCTGAGCCTTCTTAGTTTCCTTGCATTGGACCAATAATAGAAACCCCTGCCCACATAGGTGTGATCATTAAATTAGATCATGCAGGTAAAGATAAATTAGCACCGTGCACACAGAGTGTGAGCTCAGCAAGAAGCGGGCATTGTTTTTATCCATCTGCTTCTGATCCACCCCAGCTGGGCACAGAGGTGGCTCTCGGTGAACACCGACTCAGCTGCATGACAAGTTAGATGTGCTCTCCAGGAGACAGGTGGCCTCCTCAAACCGGGCAAACTGAGGAGAGTTTAATAAAATCTATGACACTAAAAACATGTTTAAATCACACAATAGTTATTAAAAGCACACATGCCATGCACTACTTACACATGTGTGTCTGAGGCACCCCCAAACCAACACAGGGTAGTGGGTAGTGCTGTGGGGCGGGGCTGTGCCAGGGAGGGGCCACTGCCCTCTGTGTGTAACCAAGATGACGGTTTCACACTGTTCCTCCTAAGCCTCCTGATCTTGCGGTGGCTCCCAGGAAAATAGAAAGAATGAAGCCCACACCATTTCTTAGGTGTAACCACGTGACTTGCTTAGGTCACTAGAATGGGAAGCAGAAGGTGCTGTGCGCTGAGGCTAGATGTGTACTTGCCTGGTTTTGCTCGCCCTCTTATGTGTCTGTCGTTCGCCACGAGAAGACTGTGGTGCGGGAGTCAGAAGGAGGCAACTTATGGAGCAACTGTGGACCCAGCTGGCAGTTTGGATCAAGATCAGCAGGCCCCAACAGTGCTAAAGGTGACCTATGGGCCCGTGAGCAGAAAACCTAATGTTTGCTCCTATAGCCACTGAGATTTTGAGGTTGTTCCTAATGGGAAAAACTGGCTCATGCCCACCTCTTGATTAGGAGGGGCACAGGGAGATCCAGTTACTGGGATGAGCTGCCTGACAGGACATGCGACCTCAGTAGAGGGGCAGAGATGGCTCACCGGTACCCTCTTCCCTCCCTTGTATCTCCTGCTGGTATCTCCCCTTGACCCAACTCAGCTAGAAGTGGAGAGCAAGGGATCCACTGACAGAGCCATTAAAGATTGGCCCGCTGGCACAGTGCATGTTGGCAAAGACGGAGAACAGCTGTGGACAGACAAATGGGAAGGATCCAGCACAACTAAGAAGGAAGGAGGGTATGAGAGCTCTTAAATTAACAAAGTACTGTGCTAAGGGCTTTGTAGAATGAGCCCCATCTACCTACAGCCCTTTGGCCATTTTCTTCCCAATTCTTTCCTTACTCTCCTTGGATTTCTCTTGTTCTGGCTGGTGATTGGGAACAGCCTCTGGGATCTGAAGCTCAGCGGAGTTATGCAACAGCGCATCCTTAAACGATCTGACAATTGTTCTAGGCTGTTCCCCTACCCTGATCCATCAGCCAAACAAGAGGTGTCCCCAAGATTATTATGGTTCGGAGGGAGATTCAGGGAATGTTTTTCTTTTTTTAATCTGTTGTCTCCCAATGTCATTAGCAAAACCATGTATTCTAAGGTATTATCTCCAAAAGTGCCAGCTCTATCCTGTCCTCTCCAAGTGTCTTGTCAAGAGAGCCAGGTCTCCTGCTTCTGGGGAAGGAGTAGTTCCACACAGAAGTGCAGAGCAAGAGTTGGAAGTTAGATCAAAGTGCTTGTAAAGCCCAACCTGCCCCCTTAGTGGCTGGGTGACCATGAGCAGATGACTTCGCCTGATTCCTGAACCAGCGGAGGTCATATCAGCGCCAGGTCCTGGGGTCACATTAAGGATTAAATGAAACACACATGAATGCTTTTAGCACAGTCCTTTGTTAATACTCATTAAACCAATATTGTAATTGAACACTTCCTAAATGACATCAGGGTAAAGATGGTGACTCTGGAAAGGAGCTGGGGTGGCACAGAATGCTCTAGCAGATGCCACAGGACCTGGTGACCCATGCCCTGGTATTGGGAGGGCTGTGCACAGTTCTGTCTGGAAGATTCCATCTGATCTTGAAGAAGCAAAATCTTTTTCATTCACAGGCAGGTAGAAGCGGGAGCATTCCTCAGCCTTCCGGGACTCTGGGCTGCACCGGGCGAGGGGTTTCTCTAGGATCAGCCTGTTGGTGGTCTGGTGCCATCCGTCTATTAAGCAGCCATGCAGCTCACTCCATTCTTGAGGTATAGGTATCTGCAAAGTCCTGTGATATCCTGCAATTTGTGATTTTTAAAATTTGAATATACTTTTAAGGGGATCAATTCAATGATGAATTTAGGCCAGCCTGAATCTTGTAGATAAGTGATACCTACATTAGGAGATGGTTGCAGAGGAAAAGTAGAGAGTGTCTAGGAAGCTATGCCTGTTAGAAGCTATGCCTGCACAAGCTATGCCTGTGCAGTAAGTGCACACCCACCCCCATTCACTGCCAGCCCAGCTCCACACCCATCCCTCCACCCACCACCCATTCCACAGGACACCCAATACACATCCCATTCCTCATCCACTTACTTCTCCACATATCCCTCCCCCTTCAAAACCACCCATCCACCACTCCCATCCACTAGCCACAATCGTCCATCTATCCATCCATCATGCATTCACCTACCACTTACGCACCCAAACCCACCATCCCAGTCATCCACCTATTTACCCATTTATTTCATCCACCCTCTAGCCATTTATTCACTCACCCACTAACCACCAAGCATTTATCATCTTCTACCCAGTCACCTATCCACCCACCCTCCCATCCACCCACTGACCACTCAGCCTTCTCATCCATTCATTTGGCAAACTTGTATTAGTTCCCCATGATGTGCCAGGACTTACCTTATGTACCTAGGACACATATGACTAAAACACGGCTCCTTTTCCCAAAAACCTCTCTATCCAGTGTGCAAGAAATGTACTCCAGAATAAAATGACAAAATAAAGCTCAACTAATTTTTTTAATCTTCACCTGAGGACATGCTCATTGATTTTAGAGTAAAGGGGAGGGAGGCATGGAGAGAGGGAGAGAAACACTGATGTGAAAGAGAAACATTGATCAGTTGCCTCTCATATGAGCCCCAACTGGGGATTTAACCCACAACCTAGGTATGCATCCTGACCCAGAATTGAACTGAACTGGTGAACTTTCGATTTATGGGATGACACTCCAACCAACTGAGCCACATGGCCAGGGTTCAACTAGTTTTCAACAAGACATGGAAAAGAGTAGGCAGCGTTTTATAGTGGTTATACACATAGGCTTTGAAGCCAGACTAACTTGACTTTGATCTAGGCTCTGCTGCTTGCTAGATGAATATCCTTGTACCAATCAAAACACTTCATTAAGCCTCAGTTTCCTCATCTGTTAAGCAGGAATAATACTTGCATATACTTCAGATGGTACTGGTGAACCCTAAATGAGTTAATGTTAAGCTAACATGCTGTGAAAGGGTCACAGAGCAGACTGCAGACGTCCTGTAGGAATGGAGCGTAGCCCAGCTGGCAACCACCCAGGCTGTGGGAACCTCCGCCACAACTGTGAGGAACTGAATTCTGCCAGCTCTTTGTGCTTCAAAGGAGATGCAGAGCTGCAGAAAACAGCCCACAGATGCCTTGGTGTAGCATTGAGAAGCCTCAGATAAGCTCAGTCTGCACGCCTGAATTCAGAGAAACTGAGAGGTATTGTATGTTATTTTAAGCCACTAAATTTAAGGTGCTTTGTGATAAGGTATTAGAGAACTTGCCCGAGGCTACAAAGCTCTTCAGTGACAGAGCCAGAGTTCAGAATATGAGCAAACTTACTGAAAAAATAACCAGCCAGAGGAGTTAAAATGCAAATGATTTTCTGATTAGGATTTAATGGACTGGAAAATTCAATTAATCAGAATCTCTAATTCCTGGACCTTATGATTAGTCAGGGATTTTCTGGGTTTGAAATCAAGTGTTCCATGGCAATTGGGGCAAGTGCCGTGACGCCCTGATGCTGCTGGAGAAACGCAGCGCCTGAAGAGCTGAGAGCAGCAGGTCCTACTCCACGTGCTGTGGAAAGGCCTGATTCAGACGGCTCAGTGCGCCTGTTTTGAGAATGCGATGGGGATTGCTTACTGAGCTGCAGCCATCTGCCTGCGTGTCTCTGCTCTTTTTCTCCCAACTGGACCCCATGGACTAGAAAAATTACACCTCTGGATATACGATTTATTTCTTCTGAACAAAGAGATTGACTCAGTGCATGTGTGTGGGGTCTACCAATTAAATAGCCACCACCACCACCAAAATAACAGTGGTAGCTCAGCCACTCAGACCTTCAGGGTGCCTGATGCAGCCTCCCTGAGCCCTGTGGGCTCCCCAGGCAGAGACAGAGTCAGCATTCTTTATATCATTTCTTCATCATCCATTATTGGGGGTCAGGAAAACCAGGTTTCTGTTAACAAAATGGCAGGGTTTTTGTTTTTCAAACTCAGGATTAGATACTTCACCCAAACACAGTAGGCATGGAGAGATAGTCACATCTAGTCATTCACACCCTGGGCCAACACAGAATCAATGACCTGAGGACACTGGGAAAAATACTCCTCTCTCTTCTGTATTCCATTATCTCATTTCACTTTTAGTTTGCAGCTTCTTAGGTGACATGTTGAAGGAAAGGACATTTGGATCAAGAGATACACCTCATTTCCAAGCAAGGGCTGTGCCGTGCACCAGCGAAGTGCAAAACTCCTCCACAGAGCAGAGATTTTAAACTTGTGTTCTTTTTCTTATGTACTCTGTCTGCTTGAGAGTACGTTTTGCCAGCTCTGAGTGTGTGCAAACCTGAAGTAATGGCCCCACATTCCCAGTCTAGTCTGAGGGTCTTTCGGCACCCCTGACTGAATAGCTTGCCCCTTCACTTTGTCCATCTCCGCAGAGTGCTTTGAACACTCATCTTTTCCTCCCCATCCCTTTAAAAACCGCTGGGGCTCAGAGAGGGGAACAGATCCACCCAAGCTCAGAAAGATCTCGAATTTAAATCCAGTACAGGCTGCCCCTGAGCCCAAGCTTGTATTCACTATGTTGGATGCTCACCAGTAGGACCCAGCACTATGTAGGTACGCGTTTGTTGTAGTTGAGGGGTGACTACACCCAGGGTGAGTCCTCAGTGTAGACAGTATAAAAGTGGAAGTGAGTTCCCTGTTGGGAGAAGCAAAGCAGTGAAAGGCATGGGAAGTGACACTTATCTGAGCCTCTGCTACAGGTGACATACTCACTATGATGTTGAAGAACCATGGTGCCAAATTAAAGTCCCAGCTCACATTGAGATTGAATTATAATATAAGTATAAGAGAAATAAGCAAGAAAATAAGTGTGTGAAGGATGCATAGGGTAATGTGGCAGAGAACAATGGCGGGATCTTTGTGGAGAAACCAGAGAAGACCTGTCCGAGGAGAGGACAGCAGAGCTGAGGTATGAATGGAGGGAGGGAGGCAGCCAGTCCAGGACCCGGAGGAAGGGCATACCTGGCCCAGGGAGGAGCAGGTGCAAAGGCCCTGGGGTGGGAATGAGCCAGGCCCAGATGAAGAAGAGAAAGGAGGCACTGAGGCTGAAGCACAACCCATGGTGAAACAGGCTGGAGCCTGGTGCAGCATGAACTCATTGATGAGGTCAGCAGAGCATTTTAAGGAAGAAAAGGAGCATGGATTTTATCCAGCTGGCAGGAGGGAGCCATAAAGAGGAAAAGCAAGATCCAAGTTATAGTTTTCAATGAGCCCTCTGATTGCTGTGGGGAGAGTGGAAAAGAGAGCTCCAAGAATGGTGATGTGGAGAACAGGCCGGAGACGCTACAGTGGGAGACCCCAGCCCAGGGCATCCTGAAGGGTTTCTGGTTTCATCTCACGCCAGCCACACTGGGATCCCTCACCCAGCCGGTCCTTGCCTCAGAGTTTCTCACGTGGCATTCCCTCACCTGCAGTCCTCTTTCAGGCTCTTTCTTCAGCTAACTCTCCAGCTCTGTTTTCAGAGCCTCTTCTCTCATGTCTTTTCACTGGAAAGGCTTCTCTGTCCAGGCAAGCACCCATGGCATCTACTTCATCCCGTCAGCATCACCCACTGAGCTTGTGAAGTCTGCCGATGCCTCCTCTCACCCCCATGGAATCTGTGACGGCAAGAACCGCATCATCACAGCCCCACACAGAATGCAGGTAGAAGGCTGTCATCACATCTTTACTTGAAAAAATAACAGTAAAGTTAGTGGCCATTTGAGATTTATGCTGCTGACACTAAAGGATTTTTTAAACAGTTGAGTAGGGTCAGTCTTTCAAACACATAGGTTTTTGGAGCAATAATCACAATCGGCTGCATGCCTTGGATGTGGCATGAAGCACGTGAAGTCTCCTACTCATCTAGTCATCCAACAACCATATGAACAAGGGACACTCACCCCACTTTTCAGGTGGGAAACTGAGGTTGGGATGCTTAGGTAACTTGCCTGAGAAAACCTTATTACTACGTGATGAGATACCAGTTTGATTCCCATGTACTTTGCTCTTTTGACCAAGTACTCCTGAGGACAGGCGCAATTATTCCTCAGCGAGTATTTCAGGCAACAGCTTGGGAGCGGGAGGAGGACACGGTGTGTCTGCCGTTAGCCAGAGCCCTTCCTTCCAGGAGATGAGCATCTGATGGAAGAGGTGAGGCCTGGAGAGAACTCTCTGTGTAAGGCTGCGATGCGGGATCCACGGGGCTCGGTCCAGAGAACTGTTGAGATCCAAGGAATGCGGTCTAACAACCCGGCAAGTCTCAGAATGACTCAAGTTCACTTATTGTGATTCCTGTGAAGGGGACTCATAGTCCACACGAACTTAAACCTCCTCTACTATTTCAACCTCATTCCACATCACCTTTTCCACTCTTATCTGGTGAACTCCTCCCTCCTCTTGCCTTTTGCATTAAGACTCCACATATCGAAGCTCCCAACAGCTGACAAAATGTGAACTAGCCCCTCTGACAATCTAATTAAAGCCACGGCCTTTCTCCTAGGGAAATATACACATGCATGAGTGTGCACACACACACATGTACACTCACTGGTTTCACTGGTTTTCCTATCATTTCAGGGAATCTGCAGACTTCTTGAATCTTACCAACAGTTTGTGAGTGAGAACCCCAGCCACTGGTAACCCGAAAAACCTTCAGCTCTTCAGCATTTGCCAAAGGAAAAGAACTTCTCCTCTTCCCATGTGCATGAGAAAACTACAGGAGTTCTGTAGCAATAGATGAATCCCAACCAACCAAGCCCCATGCTTGCTGCTTCAGAAGCTTGTCTTTCTGCAGTTTCCAGCCTGAAATGGCTTTATCTTCCAGGGAGCAAGAAACTCTGTAATTAAGACAATGGCCTCAGTAGCTCTCTAGCTGCTGGCACCCTGGTGGAAAAAGCTTGACTAGCACTCTTTTTCTTTTTTCACTCTGGGTTCAGGTGCTTCATACCCAGCGTGCTTTTAATTCAAACACATGCCGTGGTTCTGGGGCCCCGCAGTTCTCTACCACTGCAGTGCATTAGTCCCTGAGGGCCCTCAGGGATGCTGGAAAATAATTTGAATTATTGGTGAAACACTGAATTTGGAAAATTACTTGTTTAAGAAATAAATTGGAGAATATTCATGTTTCTTTCTATACTGGTGCTGTTCTCAAGGCCTTGTTCACAGATGTATTTTCCTTCAGGTAGGGGATGAGCATGGGGACCTGCAGAATGTTCTGACCATGTAAAATCCCCCTGTAAAATCCTTATTGCCTATAGGAAAGAGTCCAGATGTCCAAGCCTGGCTTAGAGAAGCTTCGGGAGCTGAGTGAGCACAGATTGTGTGCCTTGAACTGGGCTCCCTGATTTACATACATCAAATTATTAATAACCTCTGAGCTGAGGAAGTAAGCTCTAGACTTAGACCGAACCCTGGGTTTGGATCCTGTTCTGTCATTTATGACCAATGTTACCTTGAGTGACAAACTTAAAGTTCCAGGGTATTTTTCTTCTTAAAAACAAAACCAAAAACAGTAAAGCAGTAGAGTTGCCAAAAAGACTCAATAGTAAAAACAAATCATGAAAATAATATCACTTATTGAGCATCAATTTCCCCAGCATCTAGCACATGGCAATGGTTCAATTAATTTAACAAATACTTATTAAGCATCTACTTTGTGCCAGATACAAAGGGCTGGAATTTTCAAAGCTTAAAATGCTAGTATTGCTATTATTATTATTATTACTAAATTCTCACAATAGCCCATGAGGGAGGTAACTATATTTTCATCCTCATTTTATAGGTGAGGAAACAGGCTCAGAGGGATTAAATAACATACACAAGGTAAGCCAACAATTAAATCGTGGAGCCAGGATAGACCCCCACAGGTATGGCTCCCAAATCCGCAGAGTTCGTTGTGAGGTATACTGGAGCCTTTCCTGAGTGTGTTTGTCTCCTCATCAGGACTGTCAGTTTCCCGAGGTGAACCCCATGGTGTCTTCATTCTGTCTCTGCCTCAGGACTAGCAGGGAGCTTTGTAGACTAACACTTAACAAATGGCTGAGAAAATAAAGGGAATCTGATCTTGCAGCCTTCTTGAATATGCTTTGTGCTCTGTGCCCTATATTTACCCCCACAATGGAGAATGCATGGGGGCCTTGTCTGCACCAGTTCCCCACAAAAACAGGGAACATGGTTCAGTGGTGGAGACAACTGGGTGTCCAAAACATAACTCTTCTTTTCCCCAATCACCTGCTCTTCCTCAAGTTTCCTGTCCCAGTGAACTCAGTACAGTCCACCCACTGCTCACACAAGGCAGTGAGCACCCCTCCTCTCCTTCCTTCTGCCCTGTTCCCTGACAGACAGTCCCTCAGTTGTCATGTGCTGGGAGGTTCTACCGCCTAATTCTTTCCCCATTGACCATTTCTCTCCACCATCCCTCTTCCCCACCAGTCAAGGTTGCTACCATCTCTTGCTTAGATGCCCTTAACTGCCTCCTTACTGTTCTGCCAGCATCCAGCTTGGCCCCCATCCCATCCCATCCCATCCCATCCCATCCCACCCACCCACTCCATTCCATTCTCTACCTGGCAACCAGAACATGTTTTCTAATCTCACATCTGACCCAGCCTCTCCTTTGCTTCAGATCCTGCCAAGGCTCAGTGTACCTGTAGCAGTGGTATAGAAGTGGGGCATCCACCACCCAGGGGCCATGCAGGACAACCCTCCTGGGTGTGGAAAGAAGGTATATGGACTTCTGTTTCTGTTTATTTTCTATTGTGTCTGTTTGGGAAGTTATATTTCTGGTCATGTTTCATAATGTCCTGTCTTAGTTCAGGATCCCTGGAAGCAGAGCTTGAGGCAAAGTTTGGGTGCAAGTGACATTAAGGGGATACACACAGGGGAAACCTAGGAGAGGAAGAAAAGCACAGTGGAGTAGAGAACAATAGCTAAGCCAGGATGTGGCCTCAGCTGGAGTCTAGCTTCAGCCTGATCCACCAGGGAGAGCTAGAAGGTGGCTTGTACTGCAGGAAGTTGACTTTTTGTACATCTCTGTCAGCCACCCAACACTGGGGTGCTGAGGGGGTCAACTTCCCAGTGAGGCAGCTCCCTTGGCCCCGGGCAATTCTTCAGGTTAAGACAGAGCTCTTCTATGCACGGGCGCATGGCCTGGGAAAGAGAACGGGACCAGGCACTGTCTGTGCAGGAGTGTGGGAGGGAAGCATTAACCTCTTTATCTCTACTTTCCATTTCTTCCTTTTCTACTTCATGCATTTTCTCCATATTTTATAACACATCACCATAATGTACAAAATATGTTAGTACATCCTATATATCATATATCCATGCATGTAATTTAACAATAAGTAGACTGAATGTTGCAGGGGATTAGGATAAAACTCCTGTCTTTGGCTACCCCAAAAGGTATAGATGAACTGGAATCCACATCTGAGCCCCACACCCCATGGCTGGAACCAAGTCATGCAGAGAACCCAGGGCTGGGATGGGCAGGGATGTGCCTCAACTAACTTGAATCTAGACGTCAGAGGAACCCAGGCCTATTCATTCTGGAACCCAGTACTGGAATTCTCTGGCCCAGTCTCTCCTGGTCACCTCAGAGGGAGCACGGGAAGGCAATGATTGCACCAAGGGGAGCCTTGTAGCTTGTTTTTAGGTGAACTTGATAATTCTGGCCTTTTCCTACCTATTCTTATGCCTCAATCTTTAATGGACCTTCCAGGTGCTGTGGAATCCACAACCTATCTCATCCCTGGCCAAGAACAGCAGCCCGAGTGGAAAGCCCAGTGGAACAGACGAACCAACAGTGTGAAGATGATCCACTACGAAACAACAGGGGTTCTCATTGCATGCCTGGCTGGGCCCGCCATGTTATTACTCTGATCCGAGCTTCTGGGCTAAATGCAGCTCACATTTGAAATGGAGTGCTGTGAAGAAGGAGGGGCTTCAAAGTACGATCCAGCTGGGACCCAGCCCTGCCTTGACCAAGTACCAAACCTCACTAGCTCTGTGACCTTTGATACCTGAGGAAATTTCTCTAAACAGAAGTCAAGGTCTTTATAACATCTAAATCAGTTTCCCAAAGCCAAACCCAGGACACTGATTGGGCTGTGAGCAGAATACTAATAAATGGTCACCATAATTGGGCACTTGCTATATGCCCAGGACTGCGCTAATGAGATTGTATACATACGTACACACATATTCTAATTTAATAATCTCAAAAACCCATTGTTTTACTGTTTAGATGAGGAAACTAAGGCTCAGAAAGGCTGAGTAACTCATTGTCATTAGTAACTAAGTGGTGGAGCCAAAAGTTGGACCAGGGCAGCTGGCCTCTTCACCATCCCTTCATTGCCTCACACATCCTCCCTGTCTTGCTATTAGCACCCCAAGTGCAGACTCTGAACCCTTCTGAGGCAGCAAAGGCCTTGTTTGTAGGCATTTGGAAGTCATAATTAGAAAGAGAAGTATTCTTTATTAAAGTCTGCATGGTAGCAAGTTGGGTATAGAAACTGCACAATTTCAGTAGTTTGAATGTCTCTTTTCTCCCAGTTGGTGCCTACCCCAAATTAAAACTCCCTGAAGGTATTGCTGTTTTAATTAAGTTTGCCTTGTTAACGCTGCAATATTTCCCTTGTTATGAAGCAGGCTGTGCCAATTTAAAGGCTCAGATGCTGAGCAGGAGGGCAGTGTGTGCACATCTGTGGAAGCCCAGCCTTCTCTTGCTGGCTTGCTCCCACAGTTCTGCTGGGAGGTCACCAAGATAGAGCACCCTAGAATAGCAGCTGCTCCCACATAGTAAGCAGCTTCCACATGCTCTGGGCTACCCATGGAGGCCACGAGCATGGCTTTTAAGTCATTGAGACATGGGTATGTGTCCTGGCCCCTCTCTGTGCTTCAGATTCCTCAGCAGTCCTTACCTCAGGCATGGTACACACTTAACTCATGTGAGCAAAGGTACTCGGCACAGGTCTTGGCACTTAAGAATGGAAGTTCTTCTCCCCTCCCCCTCCCCTTTTCCCTGATCTAGTGGGTATTTTATGATTTCTGACCAGCAAGCATTGTCGTATGTTCTACTTCACTGGAGGTATTTCCCCATGTTCAGACCACCCCCCACCCCCACCCCAGCCTCCACCAGAAAACGTTAAATAGTTCACTGGTAAGCATGTGGCCCAATCCTGGTACCCAATCCTGGAAGACTTGACATTTTCTCAAAACTTTTTATTGAAGAATAACATACATGTAGAAAGCATAAGTATACTGCTTGTTAAATACTTACAAACTGAACATATTCTTCTAACTGTACCTACAACAAGACACAGAGCATTGCCAGCTCCCTGGAAGATCTCACTGAGGTCCCTTCCAGTCGCTACTTCCCAGGGATCTTCCCTCGAAAGCACAGACTAGGCTTGCTAATTTTAAAATTTTATATAGATAGAATTATAGAAAGTTATATATACATGGGAATTAATGGAATTTCTATTAATACAATTAACAGAATTTCCATTAAGATTAATGGAAATGTAAATGGAACACAAATGTAATAAGCAGAATTGTGTAAAGAATAAAGTATGTGTTCTTTGCACTGGCTTGTTTCGCTCAACATTTTGTGAAATCCATCCATGTTGCTGTAGGTGGTTGTATTAGTTCATTTATTCTCAATTTAGTGTAGTATTCCAGTGTGTGACTACACCATAGTCACTTTATTCATCTAACTGTTGATGAACATTTGAGTCATTTCCAGTTTTTAGCTAATACAAGCAGGCTCTTACGAATAGTCTTGTACAGGTTAATTGGTGAACGTATGTATGTATTTGTTTTTTAAATTATATTTTATTGATTGTGCTGTTACAGTTGTCCTGATTTTTTTCCCCTTTGCCTGCCTCCATCCAGCAACTCCCTAAGGCAACCCCCCACCATTGTTCATGTCCATAGATCATGCATATAAGTTCCTTGGCTACTCCATTTCCTATACTGTACTTTACATCCCCATGGCTATTCTGTAACAGCCTATTTGTACTTCTTAATTTCCTCACCTCTTCAAGGATTCTCCCCCTCACCCCCCTATCTGGTTACCTTCTAGTAACAGAGTTCTCTTCTCTTGCTTTTAAGCATCTCTCCTTATCTTTAACCTTTGGCATTTTAATAATGATGTGTTTTGGAGGGGGCCTCTTTGCATCCATAATAATTAGGATTCTGTGCACTTCCTGGACTTGCATATCTATTTCCTTCACCAAATTAAGAAAGTTTTCTTTCACTGCTTTTCCAGATAGATTTCCAATTTCATGCTCTTTATCTTCCTCTGGCACCCCAATGGGATGAATGTTGGATTTCTTGAAGTTGTTCCAGAGGCTGTTTACACTATGCCCATTTTTTCAGATTTTTTTCTTCTCCTTCTTCTGTGTAGTTGTTTTTTGCTTCCTATGTTCCAAAGCATTGATTTGATTCTCAGCCTCATCTACTCTACTGTTGTTTCCCTGTAAATTGTTCTTCATTTCAATTAGTATAACCTTCATTTCTGACTAGTTCCTTTCTGATTTCAATTTCTGATTGCTTATCTCCATTTCATTTAGCTCTTTTTCTGGAGTTTTGATCTGTTCTTTCATTTGGGGCATGTTTCTTCGTCTCCTAGCTTTGGCAGACTCCCTGTGTTTGTTTCTTTGTACTAGGTAGAGTTGCTTTGACTCCATGTCTTGATCACCGTAGTAGGTGATCTGCACGGTCTAGTGGCACAGCCTCCCCTATCACAAAAGCTGGGTACTTGAGGTGTGCCCTTTGCGTGGGCTGAGTATAGAATCCTCTTGTAGTTGAAGCTTGGTTGATGTTCCTGGATCAATGGTAGGGGTGTACCCAGGTGATTCAGCTGCAAGGACTGGCTGACCACTGACCACCAATCTCTGCCCTCTGTGGAGGATCAGCTGTGCAGGGACAGGGTGGTGGTGCTCTGACATGGTCAATAGCTGTCCAATGGGTGCATCAATCCTTGGGTTTCCTGGGTGGTGGAGATCAAGGTCAGCCCTCACTTGTGTTTTGCCTGAAGTACCCTGCCTGAACTATAAAGCAATCTGAGATGGCTGCTACTTCTGCTGGGCTTGTAAATTCCCAAGTGAATCCAAGCTGTGACTCTAATCTGGCTGCCAAGCCAGCTGTTGCTTGTTTGATAGGATTTAGGAGCCATTTTTATGGAAAAGCACCTTGGGTGGGCCCATAACTTGGGTGGGGTAGAGCCTCTGTGGATCTCCAAGGTGGGTCACACAGTGTTAGGCAAGTTGATGAAGCCTCATATATGGCACCAGCCTACTAGCTCTGTCGAGGGAGAGTTCAGCAAAGGGACAATGGCCTTTGCTCACCCCGATGCCAGACTGTAGTAGACCGTTCTGTGTGGTGTGGGCCCAGCTCCCACTGGGAGATGCACAGGACCCATGCCCACAAATAGGTTCTTGCAAATAGATCCATGCAAGGGAATCAGGCTTGCAATGTACCTGGGCCACTGTGAGTCTTGCTTTTTGCTAAAACTCCCTCACCCTGAATTGAGGACATTTACTGCAAAGCAACTTCCTAAAAACCGTGTTGAACCTTCCAAGGATGAGTGTAACAGGTTCAACCACTTCCCCCTTTTCATTTGCAAATATCCCTCTTCTATGATGTGACTAGCAGCATTGACTCCTTTGTTTCTGTAGAAGGTAACCACCTAAAGCCAATCTGTGCATAGTAAATGAGGACCTTCTTGTATGTGCCCAGTAAGATAATGAAAACTCACTGGAGAAAGAGCTGAGGCTTTTGCTCCCCTTGAGAGAAAAGCCATGCTGTCCCTTTTCTTCCACCAGACTCAGTAGTCTGTGTGAATGTCTCATTTCATCCATAATGATGCGGACCCCACGAGCCTGGGTCTGCATCACCAGACAGTTCAGTCTCTCCCTCTGTATCACTGGCGCCCTTTGAGCTGCCACCCCGGTGCTAGAGCTCAGCAGGAGCGAGTCTGAGTAGGTGAGTCCACATGTGGGTTCCAAGAGGAACTGCTTAGGGTTCCAGTAGCTTTCTCCACTGATTCAATTCCTACTGGTTTGCACAGCCAGAAGTTGTGGGAACTTATCTTCCTGCCACTGGAATCCTGGGCTGGGGGGCCTATCGTGGGTCTGGGATTCCTCGCTCCTGAGATATTCCTCCTGAATCTTTGTCCACATGGGTGTGGGGCCAGCAGGGTTTTATCTATGCCCTTCCTACCAGTCTGGACGGATGTAGTTTCTTTAATTCCGTAGTTGTCAGACTTCCACTCAACTTGGTTTCTGACATTCCTATGTGATGACTGTTCTTTAGTTTAGTTGTAATCTTGATGTGGTTGTGCGAAGAGGCGAGCCATGTCTGCCAACACTGCCATCTTGACAGGTGTGTTGCCACCCTTCAAGGCCAGGCAGGTTCATGGTATTTGTGCAAACTCAAAAATATTCACGGAGCCATTGGGATGTCTGACATGCCTTTATTCACTTGTGCGTGAGCCACACATACTGCAAGCTGCATGTCTATCTGCATGTGTATCTGCATGTCTCATGTCATGGCCCTTGGTCCCCAGTGTGACACCCATCATGGCACCCATCCCCTTTAGTGTCTCCCATCATCACCGCCCCCAGCAGGGAGTCCTTACCTGTATAAGTACTAGAGGGGAATGAAGCTGGTAAGATGACAGAAATTAGATAACATAACGTAATTCTGCACATGCGAGCCCACTTCATGTTATGGTAACAGTTTATCGGACCCAGTCTCAAGGCTATGGGGACACTACTTATCAGGCCCCTCCAAGGCTATGGGAACACTGCTTCCCTTAGCTACCCAGGCACCTGGGTGAGGAAGCCAGACTGCTTTTACTCACCCTACACCTGGAATATTTGTGTGTTTGTTTTTGAGTAGAATTGATTGAGTCAAAGGTGATGGAACATGTTGGCTTCAGCAGATACTGTGAAACCATTTTATAAAGTGTTTATATTCATTTACACCACCACTAATAATGTATGAGAGTTCCCATTGCTCCAACACTTGTCTTTTTAATTTTAGCCCATTATGGTAACAGTGAGAGATATTACACTGTAGATTTAATTTGCATTTCTCTCATGTCTAAGGACCTTTTCATGTATGTGTTGGCCAGGTGGATAATGTCTGTTGTGGACTTCTGGTTTACATCTTTTGCTCATTTTCTTTTGCATTGTCTGTCCTCTTATAAATCTGTAAAAGTGTGCTATATTTTGAATGAGTCCTTTCTGAGTTTGCGAATATCTATTTCTATCCTTATTCATACCGGTTGCCTTTCATTTCTTTCATGGTATCTTTTTATTACTATTGGTAATTTTCATTGTAGTCCAGTTTATCAGTATTTCCCTTTGGTTAGCACTCTTTTTAATATATGTCACAAATCTTTGCCTACCCCAAGGTTATGAAGACATTCTCCTATATTTGGCCTAAATGTTTTATTGTTTTATCTTTCATACTTAGCTGTACAATCTATCTGGAATTGATTTTTGTGCATGGTTGAGGTGAAATTCAAGATTTTTTTTTTCACATAATATCCAATTGACTGAGCACTAGGATTTGAAAACAAATCCTTCCCCTGTGCTTTCCAGTGAATCTTTGTAATAAGTCAGGTGATTATGTATGTGGGAGTTTATTACTAGACTCTATTTTGTTCCATGGATATATATGTCTAACCTGTAGGAAACTTTTATATAAAGAGAGGTTTATAAAAAAGTTTTCTAATGATGGTGAGAGAAGAAAAAAATCCACCCAATTTCTGGAGGCAGCTGTGGGTGGGTCTTAGAGCCTCAGTAGTATGAATAACTATCTCCCCCAGGGCAGTCCAAGGTATAAAATGGCCATTGCCCTTGGCCATGTAGACTCAAAGCTTAGTTCTCTGTTCTATAAAACTGGGTGCAAGAGTTTGATCCTTCCATGCTTGATGTCCCTCAAGACCAATATTCCCCTGTGTGCTTCTTCTGCAGTAACCTGTGAAATACAAGTTCTCCTTCTAAGACTGTCATATACTATTTGCTGCAGTTTAATATATGAGACATTGCATCATAGTCTGGAGGTTCAAAACTACCTCAGAATAATCATTGCCTAGAGGGCTGGTAGTAAACATTTTGTCACAAAGCTATAGGTTGTTGCTTGTCCTTATCAGCCCCCAGGGAGACAGTAGGGGGAATGATTTGGAAATGAATTGAGAAGTGGTGCACATTGCTGCCAGAGATCTGCAGAAGGAAATAGGTTTGGTGGCCTGTGTTAGGTGGTCTTTATAAGGGATAGGTGGGCTTTGTCTGTCCCCAAACCTGGGGTTGTGGGTTTAAGCCCTGAGTAGCCTGTTGGTATAACTCACCTTCAGGATGATGGGATTGATCATTCAGCCCTAATCTTGGCCCTGTAATATCTACCCTACATGCTTTAGAACAAAGCCATCACTTGTGTTTGCAAAATAATACTTGCCATTTGTGAGTTTTCATTCTACCCCTGGTGGTTTGTAACTCCTTTTCATGCATCATCTCATTAATCTTCAGAGTGACCATGGCCAAAATAATTGAGGCTGGGAGATCTTAGAAAACTTGTAAAATCAGTTAGATGATCAGTGGCAGGGCTATTTTTTGAACCTGAGTGTTCTTTTTCTAGAAGCCAAATGCGAAATAACTACACACTGCCTCTGTTAAATATCCATCTCTGCACTGAACCCATTAATTCGAACATTTGGTAAATTTTTATGCATGCTGTTCTTGTCCCTTTGTACAGATGAAGAAACTGAGGCTCTGAGAAATAGAGGAGCTCATCCAAGGTTAGCAGCAAGTAGATGATATTGCTGAGGTTCCACTCCAGGGATCTCTGGCCACACACCTAAAACTTCCTCCTTAGGAAGGCAGGTGGAGTATAGGTAAAACATCACCACCTGCAGAATTGTAGGATATGTCCAGGTTCACCTAGCAGAGCTCCTGGCTTGGTCCAAGTCCCCAGCAGGGTCAGATCATGTTTTGGGGGACTTAAGCTTATACTATTTCAATGACTTAAAAAACTTATTAAGGTTTTCAGTCAAGATTTACCTATGTAAATGCTGTACTTGCATCCTCCCACAACTACATCAAAACTACAACGAAATTACAGAACAACCGTCATTGAGAACTGCTTGAAATCTAGCTGAAAAAAAGTCCTATAGCTAAGGATATAAAGAAGAAACCAAGATCAGACTTGTAAGAGGGGTGAACACATGAAATGAGCTGGTCCTATACCCATGTGTTGCAGTTAAAAATTGGGAGGAATGTTGGGGCTGCAGAAGTTCCTACTGAGGAGCAAGGGGTCTTAGTCCCACATCAGGCTGCCCAGCCTAGGGTTTCAGTGTTAGGAAGAAAAGTCCCCATAACTTCTGGCTGTAGAAACAAGTGGCGATTTTGGCTGTATGTGTGTCAGGGTTTCTGGAGTCTCAGGTATCTTCCTTAATGGACACACACATGAACTTACTCAGACTCACTGGCTCTGAGCTCCAGCACTGGGACAATAGCTCAAAAGGCACAGGGACATGCAAGGAACAACTGAATTGTCTGGCTTCGAGTTGAGGGCAGAAAAGCAAACTTCCTCCCAGAAGTGCTGGCAGAGACCATTATTCCTTTGCTGAGCCTTCCCAACAGAGCTGGCAGATGGGCATGATATCTGAGTCTTTATCAGCCTGGCTAACAATGTTTGCCCCACCCTGGTGATTCCTTAGGACACTGCCTGACCCGCACAAGCTATTTCCAGTGGTTTTTCCATATAAAGAGCCTGTCTTGGATTATGCTTAAGACTTTCTAATATCTCTCAAAAGTTCACATACCCCAAACAAGCAGCATCTGGTCTTGGCATGCACCATATTTCTTGCTAAGTGGCCCCAGTTCTGGCACTAGCAGTAGCTGGCCTCAGTTTGCAACTTGGCCTCTCTTAGGAACACCCAAGACCGGCACAAGTAGCAGTCATCTGAAGATCACTTTTTAGCTCATGCCAGGTGGCTTCAGGTAGGGCACAGGTAGCAGTTGATCTTGGCCTACACCTCCTGGGAGTCCCCAAAGGCAATGCACCCAGTGACCACATTCATACCACAGTGGACTACCACCCAACCACCTTCATGGAAGACACACTTAAGGGATGGTCTCATTGGGCACCAGAGTCCTGCTAAAGCAAGTCCTGGTTTGTGGGGTCAGCCTCTGCATAGCAGCTCCTCAACTGTGGTCACAACTGACTCTCACAGCTGATCCATCTGAAGGTCAACCCTTCTCACTGATGTGCCAACAGTAATCAAGGCTCAACTACAACAGGAAAGTATGTACAACACACATTGGACAGGGGGCACATGTGGAGTGCCCAGCTTGGGAAACCAGGGAAGCTGTGCCACTGGACCCTACAAGGTCACTTATTACATAAGGCCACTCTACCAAGATGGGGAGATGTAGCAGCTCTGTGTAATACATAGGAGCAAACACAGACAAAAATGCAGCCAAAACGAGCAGACAAAGAAACATGTCCCAAGTGAAAGCACAGAACAAAACTGTAGAAAAATAATTAAACAAAATAAAGACAAGCAATCTACCAAAGTTTAAAACACTGGTTATAAGGATACGCAGTGATCTCAGTGAGAACTTCACCATAGAGATAAAAAACATAAAAATGGAGATAGAAAACAAAAAAGAACCAGTCAGGAGTGGTGAATATGGTAACTGAAATGAAGGATACATTACAGAGAACCAACAGTAGAGTAGATGAAGCAAAGCATGAAATGAACAATTTGGATGATAAGGAAGCAGAAAACCTCAATAAGAACAGCAAAAAAATATCATTCCAAAATGAGGATAGTTTGGAGAGTTTTGGACAACTTCAAGGATGTCAACATTCACATCATGGGGGTGCTGGAAGGAGAAGAGAGAGAACAAAAAATTGAAAACCTATTTTAAAAAATGACAGAAAATTTCTCTAACTGGATGAAAGAAATAGACACACAAGTCCAGAAAGTGTAGAGAATCCTAAACCCAAGGAGGCTCACACCAACTCACATCATAATTAAAATGTCAAAGGTTAAAGACAAAGAGAGAATCTTAAAAGCAGCAAGAGAAAAGCAGTTAGTTACCCACAAGGGAGCTCCTATAAGACTGTCAGCTGATTGCTCAGCAGAAACTTTGCAGGCCAGGAGGGACTGGCATGAAATATTCAAAGTGATTAAAAGCAAGGATCTGCAACCAAGATTACTCCATCTAGCAAAGTTATTATTTAGAATCAATGGGCAGATATAAAGCTTCCAAGACAAGAAGAAGCTAAGAGTTCATTACCACCAAACCAATAGTAGAAGAAATATTAGAGTCATCTTTAAGAAGAAGAAAGGATCAAAAATAGGAATAATAAAATATCAATAAATTCATATGAATCAACAATTATTTTAAATGCTAATGGTTTAAATGCTGCAATCAAAAGACATACAGTAACTGCATGGGTAACAAAACAAGACCCATACATATGATGTCTACAAGAGATTCACTTTAGATTGAAAGACACACACAGACTGAAAGTAAAAATATGGGAAAAGATATTTCATGAAAATGGAAAGAAGAAAAAGCTGTGGTATCAATACTTACACCAGACAAAATAGACTTTAAAACAAAGGTTATAACAAGAGACAAAGAAGTACCCAGCAGTGTCACTTCTGGTATTTATCTGAAGAAACCCAGATTATTAATTAGAAAAGACATATGCAAACATATATTTACTTCAATATATTTACGACAACCAAGATATAAAAGCAGCCTCAGTGCACATCAAGAGATGAGTAGATAAAGAGGTGGTTCATATACACAAGGCAATATGTCTCAGCTATAAAAATGATATGAAATCTTGGCACTTGCAACAACATGAAGGAACCTAGAGGGTATTGTACTGAGTGAAATAAGTCAGACAGAAAAAGACAAATGCTAGATGATTTCACTTATATGTGGAATCTATACAATAAAATAAACAGCAGAACAGAAACAGACTAATAGATACACAGAACATTTTGATAGTTATCAGATTGGAGGGGGGTTGTGAGGATACATTGAAAAGGTGGAGAGAGTAAGAAGACAAATTGGTATTTATAAAATAGTCTCGGAGATATAAAGTACATAATAGAGAACAGAGTCAATAATATTCCCTACAGTGATTACTGTGTATGGTGTCAAATGGATACTAGATTTATTGAGGTGAGCATTTTGTAAGTTATATAAATGTCTAACACTGTTGTACACCTGTAACTAATATAATAGTACAATATGTCAACTATAATTAAAAATTTAAAGATTATTTAAAAATCACTAATAAAATCTAGGTATGGAAGTACGTATCTATTTAGCAGATGCATTAAGACAGTCTCCAGGGAGAAAAGACTGTGCCATAATACACCAAATACTTTGATTTACTAGGAAGAAAGATCCCAATTGGAGTCTGCAAGAAGTATTATTGGCTGGTTAAATATCCATCTGTCCATCCAAAAAAGTGCTCTATTTATTTGCACACTCTGTAATAATTGCAGCAGAAGGAGAATTCATTAAGGGAAATTGTGAGGGTAGCTTTAAAAAAACTCATCTCTCTATTTTATGCACTTCGTAGTTCCCTATTTAATGAGAACTCTGCAAGTCCGTTTTCCTTAGGGGTTTAATAAAAGTATAATTTAAAAAATTAAGACAGATGGGGCAAGTGCTGAGGGAAGCTATTTCTCCCATTAACTCACAGAGAATACCTTCCTGATACTGCAAGGTGGGTGGGAAGAAGAAAGACTCCAGAAGCTCTGAGCAGTTCTTTAAAGTTACACAGACTCCAGCCTGGGTTTGTGTGGCTCAGGGATTCCTGTTGAACAGATAGGAATTAGACTTATTTGATTGAATAATGAGACTGTTACTAGCTGGCAGTTTAATTAATGCTGATATAAGGGGTTTGCTTTTTCTTAGAATCTGAACTACAGAGCACTGAGAAACAGACACATTAAAAACTTTTTGAGTAATCTCGGTTGCTTTTGGAGCACAGAAGAGAATGGGATGTTTGACAGGGAGAGTCTGGGTGTTGGAGGCCACCATCTAGGCTGTTCTGTCTGTTCCCCACATGGGACATGTTAGAGGCAAACTGTTCACCACTGTTTGGTTTCATTCCACCCTGCTCTTGCCACGAGCTTCTTGAAGCAAGGCAAAATCTGATATATATATATATATATGTGTGTGTATATATATATATATATATGTGTGTATATATATATATATATGTGTGTGTGTATATATATATAAAATATATTCAGAATTTTTATTTTAATTTAAAATATAAAATTATGATTACATAAATCATTGTTAAAAAAGCTAAGAATTAAAATTGCTCCCATTTTTGAGTGCTTATTTTGTTACTTTACACTGGGAAGCTGGTGTTGTTATCATCATCCCCGTTTTACAGACCAGGAAACCAGCGCTCAGTCATACAGGCATAGCTGGGACTCAAAACCTGTGTTCATGTCTTAGGCCCTGTGCCCACTGAGTCTCAGAAAAAGGGGGTAAAATTCCCAAGGCGGAACAGTGAGTGAGTACAGACTGAGGAATTAGATTTCTTATCTAGCAGCTTTCCCCACTACATCTCTCCAGTTTAATATGCAAATCCTAACTCACTTCATAGTTATCTGCATAACACTCATTAGGAAATAAAAATATGCTCTCGTTGTCTCAAAAACAGTAAGCAAACTCACATGGATAGAGGGCTTATTGTGTGGCATGCACTCTGCTGGGTGCTATGTGTTCTTTATTTCATGTAGGGATCACAATATATGCTAGGGGAAGGTGTGCCACTCTCTCATGTTTGAGGTAAGGAATCTGAGGCTCTCAGAGGTGAAAAGACTTGCCCAAGGTCATGCAGCAGGCAGTGGCCCAAACTGGACTGGGGCCCAGGTCTGTCTGAAACTCTCAAGCCTTTGCACTGAACCCCAGTGCTAAACGGAAATGATTGCTGCTTTTCCTTTTCTTCACTTACCAGTGTCCCAGGCTGCGTCATCCGTGATAATTAAGAGGTGACTGATGTAATGCAGCCTGTTACCACTGGGAGTTATTTTTAGCAAGTTCCTGTATAAATCCCTCTTGTCCTATGTCAGGGAGAAGTCTGCTTCCTTGATGCCTTTTCTGGCCGGCATGTTGTTTTGTGGTCTCCTTGATATGCTGTGAGGTAAGCAAAAGGCTCTTGGACCTTGTTGAGATGAACATGGGCCCCTCTATCAGCAGTTTGAAAAACGCTCTTCTTTGCCTTTCCTGGGCTGCCATCCATTAGGTGGTCCTAGAGATAATCAGATTCCTTTCCGAACAAGACATGTCTAGTTTTTCCTCTATGTTCAATTCAAAAGTAGTTGAAAACAATTTTTCATTCCTTTACTATGTTTCCAAACACATTTGAGTTGATGGATAGAAGTTGAGAACTAAATTATGTCCAGAGAATGAAGAGGATGATTCCTAAACTCATGTTCATATTATTAACGTGGGTGACTGGCTTCAACTACATTAACTTGTTTTCTACCTTAAGCAAAGAAAATAAGTTGGCAGGTTTTAATTTTGCAAGGATATTTGGATTTTCCATCTGGGACCAATTGACATGACTTTTGCATCACATAGACCTTTGCTTTCTACTTTTTCTTCCATGCCAGACATTACTAATAGATCATGGCACTGAGGCCTGCTCAGACCAGTTGTGATCTTATAGACCTTTCTGGTAGAGGGCACCAGACAGCCTCTGCCACTGATCCAAACTGGATCAGAGGTGAAATCAATTGGTTGAGTGCATCAGGGTGCTGTTTTATGTCTTTTTTCAGTTTAGGCATCTGTGTTTTCCTATTAGAAAGCCCAGATACAGGCCAAACTGGGTTGAGTTAAGATGCTAATCAAGGCATCTGATAAGAAAACAAATTCTTAATTAGTGAGAAATGAAGATTTAGGGGGGTAATTTGTGGAGGGTCACACAGCTGGTAAGTGAGGCAGGAGATTTAGTAGATTTCCGGGGGGGAGTCAGGTAGACCCAGGTTCATGTCCTAGCTATACCATTTCCTTATGTAGGGATATTGAGCAAGTCTTTTCAAATCCCTGGGCCTAAAATTCCTCATCTGTAAAATGGGAATGGAATGGTAGTTACCTCGCTGAGGTAGGATTAAAGTGAGATACTGCATATGAAATGCCTAGGAGAGGGCCTGGTAGGTAGAGAAATTGTCTAATAAATGTTAGCCACTATTTGTCCAGTTTTTTTAAAAAATATCTTATGCACAAAAAAAACCTTAGTATACATTGTTATGAAACCAAACAACTTTGTGACATGGTGCCACCACTCTCATTCTACAGATCATCAAATGGAGACTCAGAAATAAAACGTCTTTCCCAACATCACACAGAAAGTAAATGGAAAAGGTAAATTCAAACACCAGATATGGAAGGCACAAACCCTCACTTCCTTCAGGCCTTATTCAGGTATCTCCATCTCAATGAGATGTGACATGACCGTCCTTCAACAAGAGCAACCTCTTCCTGCATGTCTGTTTTCCTGCACCCTGCTTTATTCTTCTCTCCAAAGCACTTTTTGCTTTCTCACACACTGTCTTACTAAATAGTTTATTTATTTACTATGCATATATTTTATTGCCTGTCTTCCTCTTACTTGAATATAAGCCCCACAGAGCAGGGAATTTTATTTTGGTAACTGCTGCACTCATGGTCTGAGCCCAATGCTTCACACATAGTAAGTGCTCAATAAATATTTGCTGAATAAAGGCATGAAGCCTACTTTGCTCAGAAGTTTTTATTTTTTTGTATCATACCACATCATAAATGTTTTATAATTAGAGCTATATCATTCATTAAATACCTACCATGTTTTAGGCATCATAAAGATAATGATGGTTAATTTGACCGGAACCTATCGTGGAAGGGATGATTATTCAGGCTTTGCAGTTGAGGAAACCAATACTCTGCAAGGTTACTTAACTCAGTGCCCATCAGACAGCTCTGAAGGGAAGTCACATCAGGGTCAACTGCACACCAAGACCTGTTCTCCTTCCCCAGCACATGACAAGTTACAAAACCTGTTCTTTCCCCAGCACATGACAAGTTACAAGACCTGGCTTCATTCTCAGCAGCTGATCATGACTATGAGCCTAGGACCAAAATTTTTGCTTGAGAGCCAGACCCTTCCTTAGCTCAAAAAACTCATCAGACCTCATGAGCAGACTCTATGGACACATTTTCCAGAGTGGAGCCCATCAGACCCTACTGTAAGAGAATCCTCAGGGTTAGAGGAGGTTGCGGGGAGTCTAGGTATCTAATTTTTTATAAGAACCTGAGTGATATCTATGATCAGGCCAATGTGGGAAGCAGAGTAATGGAATTCATCTATTCATCCATTGACCCATCCATTTCCTCATATTTAAAATAAGGATAATGCCAGTACTCAGCTTGTATAGTTCTAGTAGGTTTAAATGAGGATATATGCTTAAAACAGTGCCGGCCATGTTGTAAAAGCTAAGTAAGACTTACACTTGGGTACCTCCCATGGGCCTGTGCTCTTCCAGTTATCAGGGATACAGCAGAAACAGACAAGGCCTGGCCCTCCTGGTGCTGTCCACCAAGCTGAAATGAGCACAGATTTTAGTATCAAACAAAACTGGATTAAATTCCAGCTTTTGCTACTTACACTCAGGTGTGAGTATGAATAAACTTCTGAACTTCTCTGGACCCATTTGCTCAAATGTGGAGTGGGGATAATAAAATTATTATTAAATAACAAAAATGTTTGGGAAATGACTGAGGCTCAGAGAGGCAAAGCAACTTGCTCGAGGCTGCACAGCTAGTATGTGGCAGAGCTGGAATTTGAATCCATATCTATTAGATTCTGGGTTACCTGCCACGTGACATGGCTTCCCACAGAGAGAGGTGGCTATAAAACTCACAGGTAGGTGGAAAGGATTACAAATCCAGTGAAGGCTTCACCCACCTGGCGAAAACCTGCAAATTGAAGCACATTCCACTGAGGCCTTGTGGAAACACCCCTGTGACAAAAAGATGTCCAGACTCACCCATTCCCATTAGCTTCACACAGAGCCAGACTGACCAAGTCTTCCTGCAACACAGAAATTTGGAGAGTCCCTTGGAGAGATTAGGTTTCTGTAATCTCTCCAGGCACCAAAGGATTTGGGAGGCATAAAAGGCAGCAGTATTTATTTCATAAATAAATAATGGCAAACCATTTAGAGTGAGTGGTGGCAGAAAGATGAAAAAGTTATTCATATAGTTGGAGGCTCATTTCTTTCAGAGTGGTCAGCAGAAACCAAAGACAAACATGAGAAAATATTGCAGTGGGTACTCTCGACAACACAAATTATTCAGGCGATATTAAACTGCATTGCTCACCACTGCAAACATTTTTTGATGTTTATGATCTCTGTTGAAAGGCATAATGGTAGATGAAACCCAGTAACATTTACAGATGTGGGTGTGCGCATGCGTGCCTGCACTTCTTTTGTTCTAGTACCCTTCGTAAATCACTTCTCTGAGCTGAGGCGCCCAACAGTGGCTAGGCTGAGCCTACATGATGCAAAGCGAAGAACAAGCCCCTCTCCCCTGGGTAACTGTACTTACCTGTACCACTGACGTCTGCTGTGCTGCAGATGGGTTCTCAAAATCTGGGAGCTGATTTGAGGCAGACCAGGTGGGGGGGGGGTGCAGGGGAGGTGGTGCAAAAAGAAAATGCTTCCAATCTGGGAGGAAAGAAACCAGGAGGAGCATGAAGATTTGAAGGATGTGGGGGAACTGTGCGCTCCCATCTGAAGAGTGGCCCATTGGAACAGGAGAGGATTTGGAAAATCCTTTCCCTTCTGACCCCTGTGGGAGATTCACAGTGTAGGGTGTCCTGTTCAATGTTATGCGATTCTTGAGGCAGTGATCCCCTTGGCTAGTTCCACTTTTCCTAGTCTCTGACCATAGCACAACACCTGCAAAACTCTGGTTGCTTAGAGAAAGCTTGCAGAAATGTGACTTTTAAGTGATAAAACTGAGCAAAGATTTTAATCATTGTAACTAAGAATGATAACATAAATATATGTGATTATTAGCTCAATTATTTTAAATGAAATAACTTGTTAACTTGGTTAAATAACCAACCAAATTAAACAATCTTCTCCTTGATCAATGTTTTTTTCCCCTCACTTTAACTGGTTTACTGTTGGATTTAGAACTCATACACACAACCAAATTAATTCTAACGGATGAATTTAGTTTTCAATCCATTAATCAGGTCTGTAGACTGATTAAGAGTCCCAGTTTGGGAGACAGACGTACTACAGTTAAATCCTGGCACCTGCACTTTCTAGAGGTGTAACTTTGGGAAAGCTCTGAACCTCTCTATATAAGCTTCAGTTTCCTCACCTTAGAATGAGGATAGTAATAATTAAAACTATTTTATTGGCTTGTGGAGATTAATTGAAATAATGCAGATAAAACACTTAGCAAGGGCTGCCACAAAGTGAGTTCTTAATAAGTGTCGGTTATCATCATCATCATCATTCCTATCATCAGAAGAAAGGGTTGAGGTTAAAAGGTGAACTGTCTTTCTTCCAGCAGTCAAGATGGCAGCATAGGTAAACATGGCTTGCCTCCTCACACATCAGATCAAAATTACAACTAAACTATAGAACGACCATCACTCAGAACTGTCAGAAATTGAGTTGAATGGCAGTCCTTTCTTGAACCCTCTCCCTAGAGAGCCACAAAGCCAGCAGGCTGGTACGATTATTGAAACTCCATCCACCTGGCTAATACTGTTTGCCCTGCCCTAGAGATCCCCAGAGACTCTGTCCCACCTGCCTTACAGGCCTACCCAAGCTGTTTTACAATACGAATGGCTGGTCTTGGCTCATACATACCAACTTCCTAAATCCTCTCAAACAAGCAACAGCCAGCCTCAGTGAACACTCAGCACCCCCCACCCCCCGCCCCATACCTCTTGTTAAAGGGACTCAGGCCTGGCACCAGCAGTAACCAGACTAGATTCACAGCTTGGCTTCACCTGGGAATTTACAAGCCCCACAAAAGTAGTATCCATCTTAGATTGCTTTATAGCTCATGCAAGGTGGCCCTGTGCAGAACACAGGTGAGGGCTGACCTTAACCTCCACAACCCAGGAAACCCCCTGCCTGTGTACCCAGTGTACAACTACAGACTATGTTGGAGCACCACCACCCTGCCCCTGCACAGCTGATTCTCCACAGAGGCCACAGGTTAGTGGTCAGTGTTCATAGACAGTTCTTGCAGCTGATTGGCCTGGGTAAGTCCCTCCCATAGACCTGCCAATAGTAATCAAGGCTCAACTACAGGATAAGGGTGTACTCAGCCTGAAGGGTGCACATCAAGTACCCAGGTTGGGTGATTCAAGAGGCTGTGCCACTGGACCCTATAGGACACCCACTACATTAGTCCACACTACCAAAACAAAGAGTCATAGCAGATCTACCTAATACACAGAAACAAACACAGGGAGGCTGCCAAAATGAGAAGACAAAGAAACATGACCCAAATGAAAGAATAGGTCAAAACTCCAGAAATGAGAACTCCCTAAACAAAAGGGAGATAAGCAGTCTATCAGATGCAGAGCTCAAAACACTGGTTATAAGGATGCTCAAGGAACTTAATGAAGACTTCAACAGCATAAAAAAGATCCAATCAGAAACAGAGTATACACTAATTAAAATAAAGAACAATTTACAGGGAAACTACAGTAAGTGGTTGAAGCCAAGAACCAAATCAATGATTTGGAACATAAGGAAGCAAAAAACAACCAATCAGAACAATAAGAAGAAAAAAAGAATACAGAAAAAGAAACAAGGATAGTGTAAGCAGCCTGTGGGACAACTTCAAGAGTTCCAACATTCTCATCAAAGGGGTGCAAGAAGGAGAAAAGAAAGGCAAGAAATTGAAAATCTATTTGAAAAAATAATGAAAGACAACATCCCTAATTTGATCAAGGAAATAGACATGCAAGTCCAGGAAGCACAGAGTCCAAACAAGATGGATGCAAAGAGGCCCACTCCAAGACACATCATAATTAAAATGCTAAAAGATACAGATAAAGAGAGAATATTGAAAGCATTAAGAGAAAAGCAGTTAGTTACCTACAGGAGAATTCCTGTAAGACTTTCAGCTGATTTCTCAAAAGAAACTTTGGAGGCTAGAAGGGAGTGGCAAAAAATACTCAAAGTCATGAAAAGCAGGGACCTACATACAGGATTACCCAACCCAGCAAAGCTATGATCTATAATCAAAGGGCAGATAAAGTGTTTTCCAGACAAGAAAAAGCTGAAGGAGTTCATTATCACCGAACCATTATTATATGCACTGTTAAAGATATTTATTTAACAAAAAGGTCAAAACTATGAACAACAAAATGGCAACAAATACACATCTATCAACAATTGAATCTAGAACAAACTAAGCACACAACAAGGACAGAGAGAAAATCATGCATATAGAGAGCATCTTGATGTTTGCCAGATGGGAGTGGGATATGGGGAATGGGTGAAGTGGTTAGGGGAGTAAGAAGTACAAATAGGTAGTTACCAAACAGCCATGGGGATGTAAAGTACAGTATAGGAAGTGGAGTATCCAAAGAACCTATATGCGTGACCCATGGGCATGAACAATGGTGTAGAGATTGCCTGAGTGAGTGGGAGGTACTGGGTGGAAGGAGCAAAGGGGGAAAATCAGGAAAACTGTTACAGCATAATCAATAAAATACAATAAAAATCTTTTTTCCAGTCTTAGGCATTCTTGAGAAAAGCTGGACACTCTGTCTTATCAATGTAAACAATGTGATATATTCATTAGAGATAAATGATGGTCTTGCTGGGGATGGCTATAGGCTGACCACTGACCCAATCATGTCCCTGAGCACACTGTTCTTGGTTGCTGGGTTTATTCATTACTATAGATTATGGGGTACAGCTTCCAAAGGATGGAAGCATGACATGCACACCTCCATCTACTCTGTTACTAGCAAGGTATTCAAACTGAGGGACCTAAGACTCTGACGCTTCCCCATGGATGGTCCAAAATGGGCACTCAGAAGCTCTTGCTAGTGGATGAAAATTGACTAGTGACAAAAGTATAGAAAAGTTCAATTTCTATTTTCACCACTGAAACTTAACAGAAAATCATATGTTCTTTGTCTTCTGCAGAAAGACCATGGCCACACATGAACATAGTCAAAGTTCTGAAGGTGACTTTTCAGACAACTCTGAGGGACCCACAGATGTACAAAATTTTAAGTCCTAGCCTGAGCAGCAAACTCAAGAACTGTTTCACTCTGGATGATACCTTTAGGTTAGAAAACTCTCGTCAAATCTGGATCCAGAAAGAGGACCAATGGTTCACTAAGGAAGTAGACAACAAAACAACCAGTGGAATTCTCCAGAAACCAGCAATGGCCTACTCTGCCCTGCCTCCTTAAGGAATTGAGACCTCTGAAGACAAGCATTTCAGGGGACCCACTGACTGACTTCACTGTCAAGCTCCTCCCAGACACAGGGGAGTCTTGGAAAGCAATTAGTATCTCCAGGACGAATGTCTGGAAGCCCTGAGAAAGCCTCAGGAAAAGTTTGTTCTTATTCCTTAGATAAAAACATTATACTCACCTCTGAAATCCTAAAAGACCCTCCAGGGTGGAATCGCAAGGCAGGACAGAGGCTCTGCACAGAATGCTGGAGGAAGCTCGCATGTGGTCCCTGCTTCAAAGAGGGCCTCCTGGGACACACCCTGAAGGAAACTGTGGGGAAGGCCCCTCACTGACCTGCCTGGGGGACCTGGACACCCGAGGACCCCTCTGGTCCTCAGCACCTCAACCCTCAGGAGGAGTAGGCCTCAGACCTCGTGACTGACTCTTGGAAGAGTGGCCCACAGGCTAGAAGCTGACTTCTCTGATGCTGGCCAGCAAGAGGCGCCTCCCCTAGGGAACGGGGGTGGGGGTGGGGGGTGGGAAGACCAGCCTCAACCTCCTTCCAGGAGAATGGAAACGGGCGAGGAGCTGTTTCCCCTCCTTAGAGTCTTACAACCTGGCCCGAATAACGCTGGATGACCTAAATTTCAATCGTTCAGGGATGGCTGGGAGGCCCCGCCCACAGAGCGGCCCCTTGGCAGATCCGCTGGTGGCTGAGCACTGGGCCTCCAGTGCAGGGTAGTCGCCTCTGAGCCGCGGAGCTTTGGGCCGCAGAGGAGACTCTCCTGTGGTGCAGACCGGCGGGGACTCAGGAAGGAACTGCAAGATTAAGAGCCTTCCAAGTGGTGTCTGGTGTATGTACATACAGGGGTGTCAGGAAGTGGTGTATGGATTTCAGTTTCTAGTAGGTGAAGCAGACACTATTGACTTTAGAGGAAACCAGCTGAGTGAATGTAACCGCTGAGCCTAGTCCCAAGACTGTACTTGAGAGAAATCTTCAGCGGTGAAGAACATTTTAACAATCTATTTCCAATATGTTGCAGACCTTCTGTAAAATAAAATAAAAATGATTTATTAGAGAAAGAAAAAATAAAGATATAGAAACTCTAGGACCACTGAGCATGCATTAGTGCGCCACAGCAATGCAAATTGCTGTAAGAGTTTCCGGCAGCTCTCAGGGTCTTTCTTTACCTCGTGGGGAAACAGGCTGCTCAGAGACCGGCACAGGTCTGTGAACCAGACTCACAGCCGCAGTTCTAGACATCCGCCTCCCGGAGGTCCACCCACCCGATGCCCTACCCCTCCCCACTGACCTTTTCAGGTCAAGTCTACGATGAATTGTTCTGTTGCTGATGACAAACTAATTAAAACAATTCTTATTATTCAAGTAGCACAAGTTTATGATAGAATAAAAATAAACATTTAAAATTCTTCCTTGATTCTATCACTGCTGTTAATATTGATATTCATAC
>PVIA01012305.1:0-38596 GCA_004024845.1 Tonatia bakeri
GGGTCATCTGGGCTCTACAAGACAGGTGCTGTCGATGGGAATCGTCACTAGAAAATGCGTTTTTTTCCTGCCTTTCCACACTTGTGGAACTTGGGTATTGGAGGCATGTAGTTGTGAGACGTGAAAAGCTGAGGTGGGGTGTAGGGCTTCATTTGTGGTGGATTTTTTTTTATCCAGATCCCTGAAGAAAGGCCAGCTGACCCCTCCATCTGTTTTGATGGTTGTGTGGCCCATGGGTTGTCTGTGGTTTTGGGCTCAGAGGGCCTGGCCCTTAGATGACAAGTTCACATAACCATCCGCTGTCACCTTAAAGAGAAACAGATTCCAAGTGACAGGTGTGTTCCAGGAGTGTGGACACCTGTATTCAAACTCAGGTCCTGAGTGAAGGTAGCTTTTTCGAGTCTTTCTCATTTGTCTATGTTCTGGCCTGTGACTTTCTGTTTGGAGACACGAGGGGATGGTGGGCGCTTGTGTGTGGAATCGGGCCATGGAGGACTTCTCCAGACAGACACACCTATGCCCGCCCCCCTCAGATGCCAGGCTGGCCCCCGCTTTCGTGCTGGGCAGGGGCTGCCACATCAAACAACATGCAATGAAGGGGGAAGGCAGGCCTCATTCCCGGGTAAAAGAATCCCACCGGTTTCCCCCAAATAATTTATAAATCAAGGAGCTCTCGAGTGAAGATAAGTTTTCCAAGGTGGAAAATACAGTCTAAAGGTCACTGAAACATGCAGTGAGAAAGCAGAGCCAGGGTGAAAAAACTGATATATGTCTGCACCCGCGGGTAGTAAGATTCGATACAAGTATAGTAAGATTCGGTATCAATGTAATAAAATACAGTGTAAATACCACGAGATACAATACAAACTTGGTAACATACACGCATTATAAGATACAGCCTCAGTATGGTAAAATACAATAGAAATGTAGCAAAATATAAATATCTTGTGATATAATATAAATGTAGCAAGATACAAAGTTTGCAAGATATACAAATATAGTCAGATGTAAACGTGGAAAAATATGATATAAATGTAGTCAGATATAGTGACGGAGGATATAAATTTGCAAAAGTCATGTCACGTAAGATAAAATCTACTATAACAGTACAATGTGGGGAGGGGGGGCTTTGGGCTCAAAACCAGAGAATGCGACCCAAATATAGATGAGCATTTAGTAATTCTTATAGGATGAAATAAATACTTCTAGCTGCCATAACAAGATGCACTATTGAATAGCTCACTGTTGCTAGAAACGGAAAGGGGAGAAGGCTGGACCTGCCTCTCAGCGCTGGCCCCAAAATAACTCCAGAGGAAGGAAAAGTGAAACGCAAACAGGGAAACCATGGCAGGACCACGGAAAACAAAGGAACATTCTGTCGTCTTTGAGCCGAAAAATGCTTTGCAAAGATGCCACCGAAGCCAGCAGCCATACAGAGAAATGGGGTTTTACTCAACTACGTGAAATTGGGATCGTTCTGTGTGCACACATATAATTTTAAAACCCTCTGTAACAGAATGAAAAGGCCAAGTGGGCAAACAAGTTACAAGACGTAGGCACAGAGCGTTAACTTTCTCAAGGTGCAAAGGGTTCAAAAATAATAATAATAATAATAATGATGAAAGGTAAAATCAACACAAGCGTTTGGCCATCGGCACAGCCTCCCTGGGGGCCCCTCTGTCAGGAGTGAGGCCGTCGGTGCCGTCTGCTCCCCGCTCTGGTCCCGTGGAACACTGCCTACCCACCCCCCTGGCCACAGGTCTGCATGCCCAATGGGCCGAGACGTCCACACCATGGACCGTGATGCAGGAAAACCGGACACAGCTGTGCACCCCTCTTCGGGGTGTGATCACAGAGAACGCTTCCTGCTTTCTTTTTCTTTTCTTTTTTAAAGATTTTATTTATTGATGTTTAGACAGAGGGGAAGGAAAGAAGAGAGGGAGAGAAACATCCATGCGTGCTGGCCTCTCGAGCGCCCCCTACTGGGGACCCGGCCTGCAGCCCAGGCACATGCCCTGACTGGGAATCGAACCGGCGACCCCTTGCTCCGCAGGCCGGCGCTCAATCCACTGAGCCACACCAGCCTGGGCTGCTTCCTACTTTCTGCTCTGCGTTTCATCAATCTAAAACAGCTCAGAAAAATAAAGCATCCTTTGTGCTTTCTTTTTCTAAAGCCACTTTGGGAAATGCAGAAGTATCCAAGATTTCACATGTCCCAAGCACCCAGAACCTGCCCTTCCCCGAAATGCAGGGTTACCACCGTCCCTCACTTATGCCCCTGAAAATTCTGCATCCTGAGGGATCCCTCAGATGTGGGCATTAAGTCCCCTTCCAGGTAATAATGTCCTTCTTAAATATTTTGTCCACAGAGGGCTAAAATCAACGCTGTGCACCAGGGGTCGGAGGGCCCAGGCAAGTCCCACCAATGCCCAGGGGGTCTGTTCGGTAATTTCCTTGCAAACGGCAAAGGTGTTGGCCGCCTTCTGCCCCAATTTCTGCGTGCCCCCAAAGCGCAGTTCTTTCCTCTAAAAGGCATGGATCTTATTAAGCACACTTAGAGGGAAAAAAAAAGACATCGGGTTCGCAATGTATTCTTAATGTCAGAGAAAATTGTATCTGGGGCAAAGCCATCTGCAAACTCCACAGAAAAAATCAGCATCCCGAAAGAGGGTCACGTCCCGAGCGGGGGTGTGGGGCACAAATCAGAACCGACAGCGTCCACCTCGGCTCTGTGGGTGCCCTCCCCAGTTGGTTGGAGGCCCCGGGGCGGGGGTGCAGGGGGGGGCGTCCCTTCTGCAGGAAACCATCAGTGCAGAAGACAGCGGCCCCAGGAGAGGGCCAGCCAGCCCGGCAGTGATGGGGGGCCCGTGCATTCAAGGCAGAGCCACGCAGGGAGCTGGGGCTGCAAAGCTCACAGCTGTTCCACTGGACCGCAGAGAGGCCGGGCGCCCCCATTTGGGGAGGGGCAGGCGGAAGTCTGAGGTCAGGGTCCCAGACACATTCCCCTCGAGGGCCCCAAGAGGGTGGCCAGCAGGAGGCTGGCGGCCATCAATCACAGACCTGGCTGGACAGGGTGTTTGAGGACAGAGACACAGATTTTTATATTTTCTCCACCGAAAACGTCATCGGGCCCTCATGTCCATGAGACAGGGGTCCACGGGTCTGATGTCCTGCTTTCCTCCCCTTCCTCCTCCTCCTCCCCCATGGCCACGTGACGGGGACCCAGAGCTCCAGCAATGTGTCACCAACGCCCACGGATGTCACGGGGCCCGGCCATGGCACGGATAAATAGGTCACCACTTGGGACAGGCGGACCCGCTCCCTGGCCACACAGCGGTGTGCTCCCCTGGGTGACATTTGCCACCCACAGCGTGAGACCCACCTCGGACGTGCCCACCGGTGTCTTGGTGGAACGTTAAAACAGCATGGCCCTCCAGCTGGGAAGCTGAATCCTGAAACCCCATTCTGATTCGTATCCTAGCTTCTACCAAAAAAAGAAAAAAAAAACCACACAGAGAATGCACTTGCCACCCTCTCTGGTGATGCCTCATCCCTCCTGCTCTTTCGATGTGAAAAGCAGCAAATTTGCCAGATCTGGGCCGGCTGTGTTTTCCCCTCACGAACTGTCACCTTGATGAAACGAATCGGGAGCCCCATCCACGGAGGGCATGGCGTTTTTCTGGGCTTCTCAGGGGTGAAACAGAACGCGGTCACCCCTGTAGAACTCCCATGACTTCTCCCACCACAGGTGAGTTCCTGGGCCTCCCACGGCCCCCCACAGGTAAAGCCTTCGCTGTGGATGCCTCGCCCTTCACACTCCGCACCCGGCACAGCCAGAGCTCTGCTCCCGTTCGGGGAGGCATGGCACAGAGCAGAAGCGTAAGGGGCGCAGCCCCGGGGGGTTCCAGGTGCGCGAGGAAGTTTCTGTTCAAACACGGCGATCGGGAGGAGGGAGGCTGAGCCGGCAGCTACCAAAGAACAGCTCTGCAGGTCAGGAGGCTGACGCCGGGGCAGCAGCGGGCTGGGCTGGGCTTGGCTGGTCCCAGGATGAGACGCAGACGCAGGCCCGTGTGGCTGGGGTTGGGCGAGCGGCAGGCAGAGAGAGGGGAGGGCGGACGTGACCAGGCGGCCCCCAGTTTCTTCCCGCCTGTCATCCAGCCACACCTGGACACGCCACGGTGGATCATCACTCATGTGTACCCGTAGCCAGCAGACCCCAAAGGACAGGGGCTTGGCCCTGCAGGCACGCTCTGCCCATCCTTGGGGGTGGGCTCGCCCCGGGCAGCCCCAAATTCCTCCTTGCCTCACTCTGGACACCAATGGGAAACTCAGCACCACTCCTGGAGCGCGAAGGGTCCCCAAGGCGTGGGCGAAGCTTGGCTAGGGACAAGCCACCATGCGCCAAAATCGCGAAGTGTGGAAAAAAGAGACGGACCCAACAGCCATCTGTGGCTTTCATTTCACGTCGTACTGAAAACGTTTCCTACTCTCATGTAGCACATGTGGGGGGAATCCTCCTCCTTCTGTCCTGTCGCCGGATCTGTTTGGCGGCAGGGATTCCCTCAGCCAAAACCCGAGTCATCTTCACTGCCCTCCTGGCGTCCTCGCCGTCTCTGAGTGGAATCGCGACAGCAGGAGCTGCTGGCTGCGCTGCAGACGAGGGTACGACCACGGTGCAGGACAGCCCCCGTGTCCGCCGTGCGTGGGTACACCCCCAGTTTGTAGCTCCTGCCAGCAGGCAGGGGCCAGCAGCCAGGGGCCGGCAGCCAGACCTGGGTGTGCTGGCATGGCCCAACCCACGCCTCCCGGGAGGAGGGAGGACTTTGACCACGAAATCACGGGCATGTGATTCGGTGACACAGCGTCACCCTCAGGCACAGCCTGGGACCGTTCAGGTGGCATCCACAAATTAACACTAGGAATCATCACACCCGTACCAGGACCCTGCCCACCACACTCAAGCAGGTAGGTGGCCCTTGCACTGTATCAGCTGATACGTACATTGCCTGTTGTTTATGTGTCTGTATTGATCATCCACCTCTGTAAGCTATCTTTCCCCCCTCTATCCTCTGCCCGTCTGCAGTGTCTCGATCTAACCTACTATGTATGTCATTGACACCTGCCTGTCATTGCAGGGTACATTACTGGGGGTGACTCTTCTTCCCCCGGGGGATGCTGACAATGTTCCTCATCCCCCCCAGGGACAAGGGGAGGCTCCAAGCCCTTCCAGTGCCCTGGACACCCCCATGACGGGGAACGCCACCCCCAAATGTCAGCAGCGCTGTGACGGAGAGGCCGCATGTAAGGAATCAGACAGACAGGGAGAAACGCTCCCCAGCGGCAGGCTCCAGTGGGGAGCAGACGCCCCGGCCGTGCCCACCGGTGCCCCTCAGCTGCAATGCCCTGTCCATTCCCTGGGCTTTCTACGCCCCCCGACCTGCCTCCTGCCACTCCCCTCCCTCTGTGCTCTGACCCCGCAGCCAGGAAGTGCCCTGAGAATGCTTGGAGGCCCCCGTCTGATGGAGCTTGGTAAAGCTAAGCCAGGATCTGGGCAGCCGCGGGACACGACCGTTTATGGACTGGGCCCCAACTGTGCTCTTTTCACGCGATCTCGGCCAGGCGGCCAGACCGTCTGAGGCAGGGGTTTGGTCTGCTTCCGCACGGCAGCAACACCACGGCCAGGACAGGGGACCTCAGGGAACGGGGACTCGGAGACTCACCTTCCGCCTCTGCCATGGACGGCGGCGAGAATGAACAAACGTGGATTTAAAAAGTTCCCCCACCACGGCTTTGAGGGCATTGGTCTCCGGAATCAGGCAGCACAGAGATTCATGTTTGCGGGGTGCATAGTCACTCCAAGGCATGCTCTTTTCAATAAAGAACCTTTGGGTCCCTCCTCGGAGACCAGCTGTCAGGTCACTGCAGGCAAGACTGGGAACCCTGCATGTCTTTCCACTTTGAAACAGTCGCTCCTCTGTGTTCAGAAAGTCAAACTGACTTTGTGCCTGCATGCAGTTTAATGCATTTTAATGCACGCTCAGATACCTGTGAACATTCCGGAAACACGGGCGTTCTGACACCCCCGGCCCCAAATCCCCCTCGATGCTCCTTCAGACTCACACGGCCCCTCCTCAATTCCTGGGCTGGTGACTAAGGGGTGTGCTGAGGAGGGAAAGGGAGAGAAGCATCCATGTGTGCTTGCCTCTTGTGCGCCCCCTACTGGGGACCTGGCTCACAACCCAGGCTTGTACCCTGACTGGGAATCGAACCGGCGACCCTTTGATTCACAGGCCGGCGCTCAATCCACTGAGTCACACCAGCAGGGCATTTAATTGGGGTTTTAAACACAGCACTCCGTGCAGTACAGAGCGGGTAGTATTGGTGTGCACAGAAATAGCAGTGTGCGGGATACATTGTGTAAGTAGCCTCTTTTAACGGAGGTTACGTTGGTCTGTAACATTGTATCAGTTCGGTGGGCGTACAGCATTGTAAGTCCCATCTGCACACGCTGGACATCCTCGCCCCCAAAGGTCTAGATGCTGCCCTCCCCCTTCCCCCCGGGGCACCCACCAACCTCTCCTCTGCATCTAGTAGAGTTTTTCATGTCCTTTTGTTTATTTGTTTGTCATCCACACATACATGACATCATTGGGTAATTATTTTTCTCCTGATGTATTTCACTGAGCATAACACCCTCTAGGTCCGTCCACGTTGTTACCAACGACAGTATTTCACCTTTTCACGGCCAAGCAGGGTCCCATTGTATAAATGGGCCCCATCGTTTTTATCCACGCTTCATGGGTGGGAGCTTGGGTTGTCCCCACGTGCTGGCTGTTACAAGCAATAATGCCGTGAACACAGGGGTGCATATTTTTATATTCTTTGGGTACGTACCCAGGAATGGGTCACTGGATGATACTGTGGTCCCATGTTTAGTGTTCTGGGGAAACTCCGTCCTGTTTCCCCCAGGGGCTGCCCCAGCCTGCTCTCCCACCCCCAGCGCACTAGGGTTCCCTTTTCTCCACAATCTCGCCGGCACCTGCTGTTCGCTGACCCGTTTCTGATGGCCGTGGTCACCCGCGTGAAGTGGTGTCTCACTGTGGTTTTGACCTGCGTCTCTCTGATGGCTACTGACGCTGAGCCCCTTCTCCTTATGTCCATTCACCACCTGCGTGTCTTCCTTGAAGAAGCATCTCTTCCCCTCCTTTGCCCGTTTTTTAATGGGGTTTTTCTGTGCTTGTTCTTGCTGTCGAGTTGTATGCATGCTTTATGTGTTTTAGATCTCAGGCCCCTCGTCGGATCTAAAATTTGCAAGCACCTTTTCCCCCCTCTGTCACAAAAGCCCCTTTCATGTCCTTGATGGCTGGCTGTGGTCTGCAGAAGCTCGTGAGTTTGCTGGGCGCCCACCTGTCCGAGTGTGCTTTTGTTCCGAACCCCCACACGCACCCCCGACACCGACGTGCAGGAGCTCCGTGCTCGCCTGTCGGTCTGCGTGCATGGCCGTCTCGGGTCTTACCCTCATGTCTTTCACCCTCCTCCCCGCACGCCCACCCTGGGCCTTGCCCGCCTCCTTGCCTTGCACCGAGCCGTTTTTTCCCAAGCAGCCCATCGGAGGCCGAACGCCCAGAGAAAGCCAGGAGCCGCGTCATTAACGGGCTAAGTGCCGTCTTCTTCTTCCATTAGCAGGCCTGTGGGGACGCGTGGCTGCCGAGGGAGCCCCAGGTCATCCCCGAGACGCTCCTCCTGGTCCCCGAAGAGGGGCCGCGGCCCAGGGAGGCCCCCTGTGCCTGCGTCCCCAGGGAGGGAGGAAGGAGCTGCAAGTGTCTGATTCTCTTTAAAAATAGATGTGGTACCTGGCACAGCTCTGCGTGAAGCCTGCCGATGGAGGCTGGGGTGGGTTCGCGTCTGCCCCCCTAATCAGTCCTCTCTCCCCCCCCTCCTCTCTCTCTCTCTCTCTCTCTCTCTCTCTCTCTCTCTCTGGCTTTTGTTTCCTGTGATAAAAACAAATTAAACTTCGCTGCGCGGGGACCGGCAGGCTCCACGGATAATGGATGACAAAGGCATTCCAATTACATCAGGAACAAGATGTCTCTCCCATAAAACCTCATTAATTAGGATCTCATAAATTCAGAGTTTGGGCTGAAATTCATCTTGTGTGGATGGTGAGGGGGAAGACTCTCTGAGCCAATGAACAGCAGAAAGGCTTCCGGAGGGAAGTGGGGATGGCTTAGGAAAGGGACGTTTTTCCAGAGCGGAGAAACATTTTTTTTTGGCATCTAAAAATACGGGATTAATTATCGCTGTCTATCACACCATCGGATTACCTGCCCAAACAGTGTTCATCAAAACCTCTGGACGTGTTTAATGCGATATGCAGTGACAGGGAGGGTATTTTTACAAGACTCTGCCAGACCTGCTGTTTCACCGTAAAGCCTGGCTTATCCCTGGTTCATACAACTGGTGACATTTGTATCATAGGGAGTGTTAGCAAAATGGAGGGGACTGCTTTACGTGACTCTATGGCCCCCTTTCCTCCCAGGCCCCACCCTCCGACGGTGGGCCTCATTTCCCACGATGCGTTCTGGTGGAACCCAACCATCTTCCCGAGACAGCCACTGAGAGAGCCACCGTCCCATCCCCCCCCCAGGTAAGGCCATTTGTCCACCGGAATACTGGGCACAAGGGCGGGTCAATACTTATTTGCAAAACGGCAGCTGAGTGCGAGGGCAGACACCAGCTGGGTTGTCCAGCGACCCCAACGGGAGCCAATGCCTGGTTTTCCCGGCCAGAAAAAGAGAGGCCCTTTTCCGATGGTCATTCTACCAGCAAGCGGCAACCACCTGGGCGTGCCTGGTCCCAGAAGTTGTCTGGATGACCCTGCACAGCCCCCAAACACTGAGCCCAAGTCTCTCCTTTTCCACGTAGAAAAGCTGCTGACACCTTGGACTTAGCTCCGACAAAATAAAAACAAATGCCTTTTGGGTGTATCTAAAACTAAGATATTTAGCCCTGGCTGGCATAGCTCAGTGGATTGAGTGCGGGCTGCGAACCAAAGCATCGCAGGTTCGATTCCCAGTCAGGGCGCATGCCTGGGTTGCAGGCCACGGCCCCCAGCAACCGCACATTTATGTTTCTCTCTCTCTCTCTCTTTCTCCCTCCCTTCCCTCTCTAAAATAAATAAATAAAATCTTTTAAGAAAGAAAATACAGAAAAACTCAAGGCAATGTTTAAAAAACATTTGATTAAAAAAGTAAATAAGTAAAACTAAAGTATTTATCTAGCAGATAAGACAGGATATGGTTCTGCTGGGAACCTGGGTCCCGTGAAAGCCTTGCCGGCCCCTGGCGAACCGAGGGGACATGCGGCATCAGGCCCTTGTTGGTAACAGCAGTGCCCGTGGCAGTGGCAGCGGGCGGGAGCAACCAGAACGCCCCTCCCAGGGGAGCAGGTAAGCAGCACAGGTAAGTGCCCAGCTACGTGTGAGGCATCGCCCCCCCTCCTTACGAAGGATGGGGATTCTGAGGGATGCGGCCCTGTGGAGGGACCCTGAGGACCTTGGGTGATGTGACTCGGTCACAAAAGGACAGACACCGTAGGCGTTGCATCCTGGGAGGTCCCTCAGAAGAGTCTGACTCACAGCAACAGGTGGAGGGGGCCGGGGGCTGTGGGAAGGGGACAGAGCTTCCATGTGGGGCGATGAGAAAGTTCCAGAGAGGAAGTGGGGGTGGCTGCACAACAATGGGAATGTCCCCAATGCCACCGTGCTGCCCCCTGAAGAACGCTTCAGACGGCAAAGAAACCCATGGCAGATAGATGGACGGCGCCTTCCCTGAAGAATAAAACTCAGAATCCCGGCCCCTTCGTGCATCTGCCTGCATCTGTCCAGGTGCTGGGGGGCTGTGGCTGCATCTTTGGAGGGAATAGGGGGCACACCAGCCACTGCGCCCGGGCCACAGCTGACATACCTGCTGCAGCTCCGTGCACCTGAGCCCCGAGGGCCAGCCATGGGCCCAAGTTCAAGGATGTGTGTCTCCTGGACCCACAGCAGCACGCAGCATCCCGGTTCCTCCTCCTTGGGTGGGGCCACAAAGCAGGGAGGCAAGGGTCCTGGGTTGAGAGGCAGCCCCCTCAAGGGATGTCCTGACCTGCAAGCTGTGAATGTGGGCTTATTGGGGGGGCAAAGGGGGTGTTTGCAGGTGTCATTTAGTGAATGAACTCATCCTGGGTCGGGGTGGCCCTGTGTCCAATGACAAGGTCCTCACACCCAGGGGTGGGAGGGGACAGCTGTCCTGAGGCTTCTCTGCTGGGCACGTGGACCGACATCACTCTGGGCATGTCTGTGTCCCCATCTCCTCTTCTTAGAAGGACCCCAGTCCTGTGGGACCAGGGCCACCCCAGGGACCTCATTTCACCTTCATCCCTTCTGCAAACACCCACCTCCACATGCAGCCCCGGTGTGAGGTCCTCCAGCATGTGGACCGAGGGGACACAACTCAGGCCCACACAGAGACCAGCTAGCTCAGCGGCGGCCGAACACCGTCATTCTTGCGATGACGACCTCAGGTCCTGCCTGTCCCCGGCAAAGCTCTGCAAAATAGAAGCCACCTGAACGGCCCCCTGGGGACCCGTGACCAAGACGTTTGCTGCGGCCCCAGCACCTTGTCCGTGGCCAGTTGCTACAACACGCATGTCTACACCGTCAGAACGCACAGGGCGCAGAATCTCAGAGGCCAGCGCCCGCTGTCGGTCCTGGATCCCTCCGCAGACAGACGCGCGGGATCCAGCCACTCTGTCTACCCGCCGCAAAATAAAATCTTCCCAACGTTGGAAGTGGCAGCGGGGACAGAACCACGCAAACCCTAAGGCAAGAGAGAGGCTGGCTCTCTGAGACCCATGAAAGAATCTGAAAAAGGACAGGGAGTAGGGTCCAGCCTCCCCGGGCCTGGGCGGCGCTGTTTTTGTGCATTTAACATCATGATTAAATATGGTGGTGCCCGGGGCGAGGGGGGTGGGGTTGGGAGAGAACTTCTGATGGCAAGGTTCAGGCAACATTAGCAAGAAAAATAAAATAAAGTGGGTCGCGTGGCCCAGAGCTGGGCCGCGGCGGTGGCTCGCGAGCCTGTTTGGCTGCGGAATGAGCAACCGGCTAATTGTGTGCAGACCTGTCAGGGTGCGAGCGGAGCCTCGAACCGCGGCTTCTCCCAGCCGCTAATGAGAAATCAATTAGTTAATGAAGTGGCCATTATCCGCCGCGCGAACCCTAGCCGGGGCGTTTGTAATGTTTGCCTTTCTTCCCGCTTCTGATCCTCGTTAATTGCGGCTGCCAGATGGAGCGCGCGCGCGCTCGGCTTGTCTAATGAAACATCGTTACAGGGGCGCTGGCGCGCTTGGAAGAGCCGCGCGGAACCTGCACCCCAATTATTTTTAATTGCCAGACACTCTCGCAACTGGGTCTGTGAGGGGCACGCGGCAGAGCCCGGGCGCTGTCACGGAGCCCGCTCCGAGCGTGCTTTGGCTGCGCAGCCTGCAGTGCTGGCTGGGGTCTCGGGTCAGGACGCCAAGCGCGAGGGCGAGACCCAAACCGGGTGCCTGGAGGGTGTGCATCCCAGGAAGCCCACCCCAAGTCCGTGCCCCTCTCCTGACACCCACCCAAGGTGGCCTGTCACGCCAGGGCTGGCCCCTGGGGCCGAGGTTTGCGGGACCAGGACGCACGCGCGCAGGCGCGCACCAGTGCCCGGCGCGCATGACGCAACCCCACTGCTCAGCGCCTCCGGCCGGCCGCGGACACCACTTTCTCATCACGATGTGGCTCAAGACTGGATGGAGGGGTCTGTGGAGGGACAACGTGTCGCTTCTGCAAAGGGAGCCTCTGGCCCTGGCCACAGTGTGTGTCCAGGGTGTGAGGAGAAGGCCGGGCCCTGTCCGAGCCTGACTCTCACGCAGGCCGACTCCCGGCCTCTCCCATCTCCTAGGGGAGCTTCCTCTGCTGCATCTGACTGGAGGGAGTCAGAACGGGTCCCTCCCGCCCACCTGTGTTCCCCATCCGAGGACACTTGGGACGCCTCCTTAAAAAAAAAAACAGAAAGAAAAGAAAACAAATTTAGCTAATGTATTCCATTGCTTTTACTTTGGGATGCCATGCAAATTGAATTAGTTAATCCAGCTTCCCCGTCTCGGAAAAACCTGCCACCAGCAGCTGCCAGGGGTTTGGACGTCAGCAGGAGGCAGATGGGATGTGGCGGGTGGCTCATGAAATAAACAAACCCCGGTCGGGGTAACAGCATTAGGTAGAAAGGCCCATCCATTCTCGTCCGTTTAGCGGCCCTAACCAGAAGTGACACCTCTTCCTCGGAGTCGGTGGGACGGCCGGGGAGGACCAAAGCGCTCCGCCAGGGACCCGCGCCCAGGTCCTTGGGAGAATCAGTTGGGGCTGATGGGTATTTAACGAGAGAGACGCCCGCCGCGGGCCCAAGGCAACTGGATGTCGTCGGGGCTACTAACAAGGTCATCGGGGTGGGGGGTGGAGAGGGAACACCGAACCAATGTTCTTGGGCGAAGCGGGGTTTTCTCTCTGTTTCCGGGAGGCAGTCGTTACGCAGGGAAGCGAGTGGACCCCCTCCCCCACCGCTTGCGGCTGTTTACGGCCAAATGCGCTCATTACCGTCCAGAAAAGCACCCATCTGGGTAGGGGTGGAGAGCAGAAGAACGAAAAAACATCACCCTTCCCCAAATATCTTCTTCACGTCCTGGCCTGCTAGTCATCTGGTAGCCTGATGACTCCAAACTTTTATTGCTGTTCTCTCTCTCTCTCTTTTTTTTTTCCAAATCCCCCCTGGAGAATGCGTGTATGGATGTCCAGAGAGAAAAGAAGAGAGGCCAAGAGGAACACCAGCGTGAAAGGGAACCCTTGATGGGTCGCATCCCACACACGCTCCGACTGGGAATCGAACCCGAAAGCTGAGTGTTGCGTGTCTGGACCTTCTCATGGGGAGATGGGACCCGTGACCTTCGGGGGCACAGGATGAGGCTGCAACCGGCGGAGGCCCCGGCCAGAGTTTACCGCAGATCCTAGTGCTAGGAAGGGAGACTCAGACTCGGAGAGCCGGGCCCTGGGCACCTCCGCGCGCCTGGGCACACAGAACCACTCGGAGGTGACACGCGGTGACAACTCCGGGCGCCCACCCATCCGCTGTCAGGCGGGCGAGCGGTGCAGACGACACAGACAGTTTCTTTCTGAGTGAGCTTGGGTTCTGCACTGATGTGTCTTTCCCGCATGTAGCTGGCTCTGTCCATCTCATGTGAAAGTTGCCGGTTGTTTCTCATGGAGACCCGAAGTTTTGTACACCCACCTGCTCCCCACGCATTTTTAGTGCTGTGTCTCTCAGCAAGTATGCACGTGCTGGCAACCTCGGGGTCAGAGAGAAGGAAGGCGGAAGCGGGCATGGGTGGGGGCCGGTGGGGGGATGGAGGGCTCACGAGGGGAGGAAGGGACGGACACAGGGATGGGTGGGGACGCTGGTGGGTCAGAGTATAGATGGTGGGTGGACAGAAAGAGGAAGGAGAGGAAGGATGGATGGTCGGATGATGAGTAGACAGAGGGGTGGATGGCAAATGAATAGAGAGGTGAATAAAATGATGAATGGATGCATTTATGGGTGGATGGATGGATGGGTGAAAAATGGATAGAAAAATGGACGAGTGGATGGATGAATACATAGATGGTGAATGAATGCAGGGGGAAATGTATTTATAAATAAGTGGATGGGTGGGTGGATAAATTGATGGATCCTTGGATGAATGGGTGGGTGGATGGATGGACAAATGGGTGTCGAATAGATGTGTGGACAGACTGACAGATAAACAGACTTCTCCACCACCGTCCCGGGATTCCATGTGCTCTCCTTTATGGAAAGGTAGGAGGCTCTATTTTTAAATCATGCAAAGGTTAGATGTGTGCTTTGTCACACAGGGAATGTTTAAGCAGCAGAGAACTCTCCCAGCCTTATTTGTCGTTATAAGTAGGGTACATCTTATCTCTGAAGAACCTCCTGTTTTCTTTGCCCGAGGAAATAAATGGGGACGGTTGAAATTTGCTCGGGAGGCTAACGAGCCGGCACAGGGGAGAGAAAGGCCCACGCAAGCAGAAAATAAACTCGAACACCAGAGAAGGGAGCAGGGTGGGGTTACTGATCTGGGCCGGCTCTGGCGATGGACGGAAAGACAGACGTCTCTTGTACGACAGTGGTCGGGCGTTTCATCCTGGGAGTCATCCATGTCTTACACGCGTTGAAATGACGGGGGCCGAGGAGGCACCTCAGGAAGAAAACAGACCCCTCCGGCACGCCACGGAATTAAGAGCGGTGACCAAAGACATCCGATACCGAGCGAGTGAATGAAATGCCCTTGACACTGAGATCATTCACACGACTGTGTGGCCCCGGCCGAGTGGCTCAGCTGGCTGGCATGTCTCTTGTCTCGTGCATCAAAGGACTTCAGGCTCGGTCCCCGATCAGGACAGCTGCGGGACAACCGACCGATGCATACCTCTCACACCAATGTCTGTCTGTCTCTCTCTCATCAGTGAACATCTCAGCTGAGGGTCAAGTAAGTAAATTAATAAGCAAAACCATAACGTGACATCGGAGTACGCCTGGACACTTTGAACAGGCATGTTCATCAGCTGTTCTTACATTTTGTGGTCGGCGTTGACGCACAAACAATCTCTCTGGGGGGGAATGAAATAGCCCGGTGTGAGCCCCGTGTGTGCCAATCACTGAACTCCCAACATCAGCTCCAAAACTGTGCCCACCATGGGGACAGCAGCAGCCACTTCCCAGCCCTTTCCGTGTGGACACTAAGACTCAGTGCAAAGATGCCGTGAGTCGTCGGGAACATTAAAGCCGCAAGGGACCACGCCGCCACCCCAAAATAGCTACAGATCTTTACAAGACGGAGCTTCGCCAGTATTTGGGAGCACGTGGAGAGAAAGGAACCCTCGTGAACGCTTGGTAGGAAGGTTCAATATCCATCCCTTTGGGGGAAACAGCAGTGGTGTTATTTTTTTTTTTTTAAGTTGAACGTTCCATTGTAATTCGACCCCGCAGTTCTGCCCCTGGGTGTGGATTCAAGAGAAATGAAAACATGTGTTCGCATGAGAACCTGTAAGTAAATGTTGCTGGAGACGTTATTTACGGCAGCCCAAAGCTGGGAACGAATGAGGGGTCCACCCACAGGTGAACAGACACACAGAGGAAGGTCCACGTGCATGGTGGAATAGTACGCAGCCAGGAACAGGAGCGAGGCTCGGACTCAGGCTGCAGTGTGGACGGACCTTGAACACGGGAGGCTCCGTGAGAAGCGCCAGACCATCACGGTCCCATGGTGTGCATTCCGTGTGTGTGGGAAACATCCAGAGCAGGCCCGTCCAGAGGGACAGAGAGGGGGTCAGTAGTGGTCAGGGCTGGCGGTGGTGGGGGGAGGTCAGAAAATTCACCCAACACACTCACCCGACTTCCCTCGGGGGGGATGGAAATGTCCCGGAAGGAGACTGCGGTGGCGGCGGCAGTTGCAAATTCTGCAAACGCACTGAAAAGCACCAAATTGCCCATTCAAAAAGGGCGCATTTCACGGCATGTAAATGATACCTCTTTGGGGTTGTTTTAAACATTGCTGAGTTTTTTTTACGTTCTCCCCGGTCTGTTTCACAATGCCGGGGTCTAGCTGCTTTCCTGTGTGGTTACCCACCACTGTCCTCGTCACGGGGTTCTGTCCCACAGGATTCCTTTTCCCACAGAAACTCCCCTACAGGGCGGGGTGGGGCTGTCTCCCCCCATTGCACCCCGCATGGAGACATGGGCTTGCCAAGTGGCCGCCAAACAGGGACCCCCCCCCCCCGAGTCAGTGCCATCTACTCAACGGACCTTTCCAGAGAGAGTTCCATTATCTTGCACAAAGAATGGTCTCCCCCAACCGGCCCCCCTTGGTCCAGGGCAGCGATTCCGTCATTCCTGGAAACACACAGATACAGAGCATCTTGGGTCGGTGTGCCCACACCTGACACACGCAGGGAGTGTGGCCAGTGCTGTGGGAACTGAGTCTGTGACCCGGCCCGGACATCTGGCGGCCTCTGCATGCCCCCCACACTACCCACAGGGAATGCTTGCATCACAGGGTATCCAGCCCCCAGCGAGCACAGAATGGGAGGCTCGCTCATGCTTCGGCCCTGCGCCTGCTATTCAGGAGGTGAGCCCGTCACCACCCCGGCCCCGGCCCCTGTCCCAGGAGCAGAAACACGGAAATACGGACGTCCGGGTGTGGAGTCTATTGCTTCTGAAACCATCGCAGACCCCACCCACACTCGGCCAAGGGCGCGTTTCCTTCAAGCAAAGGGAGGGAGGGAGGGAGGGAGGGAGGGAGGGAGGGAGGACTGAAAAACGGCCCTCCCCAAAGCCGCGTGCCCCGTGTGCTGACACAGAAACTGCACCCGCCTGTGGACGGACACGCAGATGGAGGTGCCAACGGATGAGGCGGTGTGCCCTCCAGGGTGCGTTAGGAATCGCCCCCTCCGAACCCCGGAGAAGCACTTTCTTCCATTTCCCCAGACGGAGGCCTGTGTTCCCCGCTGGATGCCCGGAAGAAACCCCCAAACTCTGAGGATGGACCCAGAGGGAAAGGACAGAATGCTCTGGCTGGCCGGGTGCTGGCCAAGACTCCAGGGAAGGATGTGGGCGCCCGGCAGCGCGCCCGCTCAGCCCTCTGGCCAGCGGAATCACACCTGCAGAAAGCTGCTTGCTAGAGAGCACCGGAACCTTCTGTGCTGCCCCAGCAGATGGGGTCCTCCCATCTTCCACACCCCACACACCCGTGGCCCCCCGTGTCTGCTTGAAACTCCTCCATTTCTCTTCCCGTTGCTGCCCGCGCCTGCAAGCCCGCCAGGGGTGCCCACTTCCCCATTGCAGCTTCCCAAACTCAGCTGGTGCCCCTGGCCTCAAAGGCAACACCCACGAGGCAGCCCTCAATCCCCAATATTGTCCAGAACAGGTGGGGGCAGGTGCCTGCATCACATGGCCAAAATTTGGGACCACACTCTGTGCCAGACCCAAACGTCACGTCCGCCACCCCGGGGGACACCATCCATCCATGGGCCTGCAGTGAAAGCCCTTTGCCAGGGTTTCCCCGGGCGTCCTTGCCCACAGGGCACTGAGGCTCCGCAGGAGCCTTCACCCAGTCCCCGGAGGGAGGGTGCTCAGGGCATGTGGGCACTGCCTCAGCCCCCCCACCCCAGTGCAGGCCCCAAGGAGCTGGAGGTCTGCCTGGCATCCCTGTGAGCAAGGATAATCCAGAGGCGTCATGATCAGCAGCAGAACGGAGCTAGCACGTCTTATAGCCCAGGTATTGCACCTGCATGGGCCCCAGTGCCCCACGGAGGGGAGTGTTCATGCATCTGCGGACAGCTCCCAGTCACTGCCCAAAAACACAGGGCTTCACAGACCACGGCGCTCAGCATGGCTACCTCTCAGTGGCGAGTGGGCTCTCGCCTGGGGCTGTCCTCTTTCTCTTGGCTTCCCTTTTTCCCAATAAAAAAACAACATTGCCACTTATGCCTTTGGGTCCTTGTAGGCCGTTTCTTCGTGTCTGACGCTTCACCTGCCGTTGGGGTGGGCTGCCACCACCTGGTGCCTGGCTGTGGCCCGAGGTCCTGTTGGGTAGATGTCTGGGGGCTGCGTGATCTACCCTTCCCCCGTGAGGGGAACGCAGGACCGGGCCAGCGGGTGGTTTGTGCAGATTTGTGGAGGTGGGACGCACAGCTTTCGAGAGATAAGAGAGTGACGTAGCCACGGGACACATCTATGACCCTGAAGGATTCCTGCCCCCACCCCGTCTCCCCATGCACCCAGAGCTGGGGGTCACCCTGCTTGGCCCCGACACCCTGTCTTGCATGGGGGGCACCTGTCCTGCCCCAGGAGTGGAAGGCACAGCCTCAGCCAGTGTGTTCCTGCTCCCAGAACCCCCAACGCCATACCCATGGCCCCACCGCTGGGCTTCCTGCTGGTTCTCCATGACCCTGCTGCCCACCGGCCTCCTCAGTCCCGACTCCTCCCGGCAGACTCTCCACACAGAAATCCAGGGGCAGCTGCCCCGCCTGGGGCTCCACCTGGGTCTCCCCAAGTCCCCCAGTGCTGGGGGCTTTCTGTGAATTCTTCCTGCAAGTTAAGGCTCAGGTGTCTGTCTACTCCAAACCTTCATGCATCTCCTTAGGCCCCCAGAGTGTTCACCACAGCTGAGGCCACCACTCACCCCCACAGGACACTAACAAATGGGCACTTAAACCACAGACATTCACCATCCCCCATCCTGGAGACCAGGCGTCTGAGGTCCAGGGGTCCCAGGGCCCAGCTCCCTCCACAGGCTCCAGGGAGGGGCCTTCCTGCCTCTTGCAGCTCCGGGGGCTCCAGGCGTCCCTGGGCTGGTGGCTGCATCCCTCCCGTCTCTGCCTCCATCTCCACGTGGCTTTTCCTCCGGGTCTGCATCTCCTCTTCCGTCCCTTCTCAGGACACTGTCACTGGACGCATGGCCACCCTGACCCAGGACGCCCTCCTCTCACATCCTTTACTCCATCCCGTCTGGAAAGCCGTGACTGACCAACCACAGCCGTCAGGCCCCCACACAGCTCCGCCACTGCTCAGGAGAAATCCCCGTCGCAGCTGGGGCACAGGTGTGTTCGACCCGACCCACACCTCCGCTGGGAACAGCGTGTGCAGCTGTGCGGCCCTGCAAACCTGTCCCCGCCCGCTCCTGTGTCTCTGCACCTAGAATCCTCACACAAACCTGTCATCTCTCCGCCCCTGGACCTCGAAACCCCGAGTCAACGCGTACATTGCCATCCCAGTAACCATCGCAATGCATCCCTAGCCACGTACCCGTTATTAATTAACGTTCGAGCCCCCGCCCCCCAGTTGCTGGTGTGTGAGGAGGTGGGGCTTTGGACAGGTGGGGAGCAGCTCAGATGGGTGGGACCAGGGTCTGGGCAGCTCATGAAAGAGACACAGAGAGGTCCCCATCCCTCTGCCATGTAGGGACCCAGCAGCACGCACGTCTGCATGACACACCCCGTGTCTGGAGTCTTAGCCCCGCCGCCTCGAGCAAAACCGGAAAAAGCATCTGTCTCGCAGAAGCCTGCCGATCTCTGGTGCGTATAATGGCAGCTCTGAGGGCCGGAGTGTGTCCGTCCACATCCGAGCTCGGGCGTCCGCTCTCTGGGCGGTGAGGGGACCTGGTTCTGCCGTGCGGAGCCCCCCAGCCTGCCCGCCTTTCTTGCTGCGGCCCCGGGGACTTCACACGCACGCCGCTCTGAGACTGGAGTCGGGGGTAGGAACCAAGGTCACCCCGGTCCGTTCCATTTAAGGAGGAAGGAAGACCAGGAGAAGGGGCCTGGGCCCTTGGCCAGAGTCCGTTGGCTGCAAGGCTGCCCGTGACGTCCTCCGTGGGGCAAAAACATGGATCTGGGGACAGAGACAATGGCCCCCCCCGCCACCCTGAAATGTGTACAAACCCCCCCACAATTGCTGAGCATCTGTTTCATAGAAAAACTCGGTCCTTAAGAAGGAAAACATGAGCCAGTAAATGTCCCCACACCCAGCACTCGAACAAAGTCAAAATACCTCCACTCATTTCCTCTTTATTTCTTTCCTTTTCCGCTTCTTCATTTAAAATAATTACCTTTTTTTTTGCAACTAGTCTATATGTTTCACCTTAGCCTGTACACTTGGCCCAGACTAAACTTTATTTTTTAATGTGTTATTCCAGCAGAAAGAACCTACCAGCAGCTTCCGTATCCCTTTTCAGAAAACAAACGGGAGAAATTATATGACGATATAATTGCCCAGAAACGTTCCCCATGGAGTAGCAGAATTCTGTGGGGTTTTTACCCCTCCTGGGTGTGCTTTTCAATGATACTCAAGCAGACAGACAATGCGGAGAAATGAAACAGGATTCCCATCCCCCCGACGCTGGGCCCCAGGGCGCCCCCAGTCCTGGAAGCCGGAACAAGGACACGCAGAAACCCCCAGCTCGGCCTGCACCGGCCTTTCCCGTTTCTCGAAACCAGCTGACCGTTCCCGCCCGTCCACCCGTCCTGATTTCAGCTGCAGCACGACCAGACTGATCCTCCGAGACTCGGAGATTCTGCAGCCGAACCGAAGACCCACATCCAGCGCCATCCTGACGCTGGCCAGGTCCCAGGGGACTTGACCACCGTCCTCCCTTCCGCCCGGCGGACGGCTGGATTCTATGTACGGTGCCCAGGCTCTGCAACCTCCGTGGGGTCCACGCGAGAGCCCCTTCCCCACGCCACAGACTTAAAGCCCCCCCCAGCAGGCTGCCTCAAGGGGGCGCTCTCCTTGGTTTGCGCTGGGGCAGCAGCCCTCTGCTGAAAATCGAAGCCAATGTTTTGTTTTTTTAAGAAACAATTTTAAATAACTCCCTCGAGGCGTCGGCCCCACTCTTCACCCCGTTTCCCCTCCCGCCGCCCACCCACCGTCCTGAGTGAGAGACAGTTGCACGCAGACACCGAGCTCGGAGAATTGCCCCGACTCCCCAAGGCCCGGCCAGCAGACGCTGCTCCCCCAAGCCCGCCCCTGGGGCGAGGAGCTAGCTATGGGGATGGAAACCCTTGGACAAAATTCAAAGGGTTTCGCTGCAGGGAAAAATGCAGCGCTGGCCCCGAAATAGGACAGGAATGTTCTCCGCGGTCACCGGGAATGGCACCGTGGGGGCCGGGCCTGAGACGCGCAGGCCGCAAGTCTGTTGGCAAAGCACGCGGGGCATAGCTATGCGTCTTGGGGGCGCCCGGCCCTTCCGGTGGGTTCCCGGCCCAGACAGCCGGGCGCGGGGGGCCGGGCCGGGGCCGGACGCCCGGTGACGTGGCCACTGGGGCCCAGGAGGCTGCGCCCTTCCGTGCCAGACGCGCCCACCCAGACGGGCCGGGGTGGAGGGAGCGGGGGAGGGGCCTCTTGTTCCGCGCCTGCATCCTTCTCACACTTTCCCCACACGTGCCCGTGACGGCGAGGCAGCTTGCAAATCATCCGGGTAATGAGCACCACCCTGCGGTGCCCGCGGCCGCCCCGCTCGGGGGCTTCGCACAAACCGTATTTGTTTGGGGAAATCTGTTCCGTGTTCATTTGCTGCGAGCGCGTTGAAAGAAGCGCCGGCAGGCGCTTGCAGCATGCTGAGCGGCCCAGCGCAGGGCTGGGGGCGGGGTGCAGGCTCTGAGGAGGGCCCCGCGTCCCACCAGGGGGTCCGCCCTCCAGCAAGTGGACCCCTCGCAGGCCAGCTCCCCGCCCCCACAGCCGGCGTCGACATTCCCATGACATGGACAGCAGCAACACGCTGAGCTGGGTCTCGGTGCAAACACCTTGTTTGGGCCGCGCAGGATGAAATATAATTGCAATTCAGAGCTGCCGTTTCCAGAAGCGAGCAAGCCCGCCTGCTTGGCTAGCCCGTGCCTCAGACATGGAGAAGGTTTAAACTCACCGCCTTCTCTGCCCACTTCTGCAGTTTGCTGTCAGGGGGGATTCGTGCACTTTGAGGGGGGTCCGCCATGGATGGAAGCCCCCACGGATGCATGATGTGAAGGTGCAGAGAAAGTGTCCCCTCATCCCCCAAGCCCGAGCCCCTGAAACTGCAGCTCAGCCTGCAGGGGTAGGTGTCGGGGGTGGGAGGCTGGGCCTGCACCTCTGAACACTGGCTGGCACTGGGGTGGGCTGGCTGCAACAGAGTGACAGGACGTCACGGCCCAGGTGGCTCAGGGCTGGGGACCCAGAGTCCTTGAAGGAGGGCCCCGAGTCCAGTGCTGCACTTTTAGGGGCATTTTTATTCAAGAAGCTGCGGCCCCTATCCACAAAATGGAACGCCACGCCGCCACGAGCAATGATGAAACACCACCATTTGGGACAACATGGACGGACGTTGAGATCATCACGCTGAGCAAAAACAGACAGGGGAAAAAAAGGTCAGAAGCGTACGTTGTCACTCGTGTGCGGGATATGACACTGGGACACACAGGTACAGACCTCACAAGGTGAGCTGGTGACCACGGGCGGGGGGGGAGTGGGAGCATGGAGGGGGCCCAGCAGGCGGCCATGGTGTGGCGGGGGGTGAGGGGCACACAGCACAGTTCACAACCCCGGCATTGCAGAAGCTCACCCTTGAGCCGTACGTGGTCCTATGAACCCATGTTGCCTCGATGCGTCGAATAAAATATTAAAAGAAAACATTGTTTCGTCCACTGCACACATAGGCGGATACAAACCTTTCCAGCGATTCCCCCTGCTGAATTTCTCCGAAACCACAGCTGAGAAGCTGCTGAGTATGCCGGGCATCTCACCCCCGCTCTGTGGAAATATAAAAGTAGCAAACCCAGGCGTGAGAGAAGGCACGTCCATTCGAGCCCCTCCCAAGTTTCCAGACAGGCCTTCTCCCTGAGAGAAACGTGGGCGCTCTTCATTGGAAACACGTGCATTTCGCCCTGGCCGTGTGGCTGGCTTGCGTGGAGCGTCCTCTCATCCACGGAAAGGTTGCAGGTTCAATTCCCAGTCACAGCGTGTACGGGATGCAACTAGTGGGTGTTTCTCTGTCTGTGTCTCCATCTCAACTCCATAAACGTCCCCTTGAGTGAGCATTGGAAACATTAAAACTAAAACCAAGCCCCCTGCAGAGGCACCCGGACGCACCCATAAGGGGCGAGCACTGCGCCCCCACCCGGAGCCCAGGCTGCCGCGTGCTGGGTGCATGATCCCCACCCCAGCCCCACCCGGGGGGCCGGCTACGCGCTGGTCCCTGGGCCCTGCCTGCAGCCCACCCGACCCTGTTTCCACGGCCCCTGATGTCACAGCCATGTTTAATTGAATTTAATTTAATTTCCACCCTCGGAGGAGCTGGAAGCAGCTGGTCCCGTGGAAGTCTGTGTTCAGGATCCCTGGGGACCGCGATTACCCTTCCTTCAGCCGGCGTTGGGGGACTCTTCCTGCTGCCCCATGCAGATCCCGGCGGTGGCTGTGCAGAGGCCCGGTTGTCCCCTCTGGATGTGAGACACCTGCACGGGTTGGGGACGGGGACCCGGCTCCCATCCTGGTCCCTGCAGAGGGGACCAGCCAAATCCTCGCCTTCCAGGAGGCGGCAGGAAGGACAAGGCTCTCGGGTGCAGGAGACGTGAGTGGGAAAAGCAGCCCAGCCTGTGGTGAGCTTGCAGCCTAAAAACACTGCTTTAAAAAAAAAAAAAAATCCCAAACCAGCCCTGCCTGGGTGGCTCTGTGGGTGGGAACACCATCCTGGGTACAGAAAGGTTGCAGGTTCGATTCCCGGTCGGGGTGCGTACAAGAGGCAACCGATGGAAGTCTCTCTCCCGTCCACATTTCTCCCTCTCTGCATTCCTCCCGCTCTCAAATCAACTAAACATGTTCTCAGGGGAGAGTCCTCATCACCATCATCATCGTTAGTAAACATTTAAAAATAAAGACATGCAACAACGGCCACAGCAGGGCTCACACGGCCCCGTGTGAACCCTCCCACTTTGCCACCACAGCTCAGGTGACAGCAGCCGCCCCCCCCCCCCGGGTCCCAGTGAGGACGGGGCAGACGCTGCCGTGGTGTGACGCTCCGCCCTGTCTCCGAGGGCCAGTCTCCTCTGCCCCCGGACCCCACAGCTCGGCCCCGCCGCCAGGCCTGTGTGGCTGGCACTGGACCTGGGTCTGGCTGCAGAACGGAAGCTGGCACGCTCATCGAACGGCTTCCCCGACATGTCATTCGTACGGTTCCCCCAGGGAGGGTGTGCATTGGAGTGCCTCCTAGCTCACGCTCAAGAACCGTGCAGAATTTTTTTTAAATAAATGCTTCCACAGAAATGCTTCGCGTTCGAAGAGTGAAGCATGATGGGAGATTCTCGTGGAGAGTGAAGGGGCAGTGGCTGCCACTCCCGGCTCTGTCAGGGACTAAGATTCCTCAGGGCCAGCTCAGAGAGGGGGGACATTCGGCTACAAGACGTCCTAACCAGGTTCGGCATGTGCCCAGCGCTGTGCTGATGATCTTAACTGATGTTTTGCGATGGCTCATCAAACCTCTCCCTGTCTCCTTTCATTCAAAACTGTTTTTTAGAAAAAGAAGAAAAAAACAGAATGAGGTGCCAATAAAACAAGACAGATCCGGCCGACAGGTGCCATGGAAACTGGGACTGAGGTCTTCAGGCACAAGGTGGCCGCCTCAGCCGGACGTCACGAAAACACCAAATTGTCCCCGGTCACCCCTGTGTCTCCTCAAGGTGTCAACGTGGCTGCTGCTCACCCAGCCATCACAGCCACCGTCCACAGCCAGAACTACAACAATGCAGACAGAATAGGAACTTAGACTTAAAACTGGAGCTGCCAGGTGGGACGGGACACGTGACCCACCACCCATCCCCAAACTGTCCCGGGAAATAGGGGTTCTGCTCACACGGCCTCTTTCTTCCTCTAAATAATGTCTCAGTGCTGCATCCCACAGCCCCTCTCCCTCCCCAGCGCCGGGGCACACGTGGGGCTCGGGGAGAAAACCGAGGTGAGGGGACGCAGCCCCTCGGCCACGTTGGGGGCAGAACGGGCTTCAGCCCTCCCCCTCTGGCCACCACGCAAACCGGACGTGACTTCAGTGGCGTCCCCAAAGCCGCTCCAGTTGCCTGACACTGGACACATCGCCTCTTGGGACAGCGTCCCACGTCCTTCTAATCAGAACGGCCGGCGACTCTCATCAGGAAACGCCACATTTCAATCAGAACGGTCAGGGCCGGGGAGGGGGACCCGTGCCCATGGGAACCCGAGGGGTTTTTGTGCAGGAAAAAGGGAATTTGAAAAAAGCTGACATGTTTGTTTTCTTTTTTTAATACCGGGCGTAACTTAATTAATTACCTCGAAGGCCCTGAATGTAAAATAGATCGGCGGCCGTGGAAAGTGTGCCGATTGATTTTTCCCCCCTTCTTACACAATGTGGTTGCATAATTTATCCCTATGATTAATTTATACAGCACCTCACTTTGGAGAGGCTCCGGCCGCCGCTCCAACTTCGGCGTCTTATTAAACATTCATAATCACCCTCCGAGGGACCGCGCGGGCAAATATTATTCTATTATCAAACAATGTCTCCCTAGAAATCTATAATTGGAATAAAAAGCAATTTCAGGGAGCAAGGTAGTGCCACGGGAAGGTAACACCAGCCTAATTGAATAGTGTGCTGTGCGGGTATCCAGCACAAAGGAGTCACTCACCTGCTCTGTCCAGCCTGCTCGTCCAGCTGCCACCTCCACAGTGACCGCCCCCTGGGGCCAGTCCTCCGGGGACCCGGGGCAGAGGGGCAGTCACTGCTGCTGAGTCCGGCTGGGGTGCGGGGCAGCGGGCAGGGCGGAGCGGAGGGAAACCTCTGTCCCTCCTGTGCTACGGGGTCTGGCTCCAAATTTTTCCGGAAGTCCCCATAAAGGCACACTCCCAGGCCCCAGATGTCCCCAGGGAGCTTGTGGGGCCCACAATGCTGAGCGGGGGTGACTTTCTCCACAAGCCACGTGGCCCCTCGAGGAGCACAGAACTGTCTCGTAACATTGGTCCCTCTGGGGACACTATTCTGTCTGCCACACAAGGATTAGGGCGTGGGATCTTTGGGGACACTTCTGTCCCCACAGGAGGATTATTAGCACGTGGACATGGCCGTCTGCCCTTGCATTGGGCTGGATGGACTTCGGGGACGACACAGAGCACCCACCCCCAGACAACCCCTGAGCGCCGGCGGCCTGCAGGTGGCAGCATCCATGTGAGGCCATCGACCTTCTGAGTGACGAGTGACAGTTAGCAGGTGGCTGGACACAGAAGGTCGGGAACCCCTGTCCGTGTTACCCACCCACCCCCGTGACTCTGGCTGTGCCCCGTTACCAGGAGGTCCTGGGTCACCTCACCCCTGGCTGTCCCCGGCTGTCCCCCTGGCCCAGAACCCTGCCAGGCCCTGTCCCTTCTTCTGGGAACACATCTGGGTGGAGATTCTGGGCTGAGGGGACCCTGTGGGAAGGTGTCCAGCAGGGCACAGGGTGGACACGGGCAGTGTGGGTCCCACGGGTCAGTCTGTGGACCCCCCGGCCATGGGGAATGCCGTGAAACCAGAACCACTGAGTTGTGGTGACCCGCCCACGTGGCATCGATGTGCCCAGAACCCGCGCTGTGTCTAGAGGGAGCCCACGCCCCGGGGGGGCCAGGGGTGTCCACCCCCTCCCCACGCCCCCTGTCCTCACTGGCCCTCTGTCACTTGGGGCAACACCCCTGGGCACAGCCGGGAGCAAGCGTGTTGACCCGGGTCTGCCTGCTGCACCCAGCCCTGTGGGGACGTCATCCTGTCCAGTTGGCACACATGTGTACGTGCGTGTGGTGAGTCTGTGTTTGCACGTGCCCCGTGTGGGGGGGGTGTGTCCGTCTGTGTGCTCTGAGTGTGCACACGTGTGTGTCCTGCACCCCGCGTGTGTGCCCTGACTTCCACACGCAGGCACGATCCCAGTGAGTCCCTGTTCACAGGCACGGGACACTGCAGGGTGTGACACGTCTCTGTCACATGTGGGACTCCCGTGCCCAGCACAGCTGTGCCATACGGCCCTCTGCACCTGCGACGCCACTGATACAACTGAACACGCACACGGAACATCCCTGGGACACACAGACGCCACCCGCCGAGCAGAGCGCCCCAGGACCTGGCCGCCCCCTCTCCTGTCTCCTCCCCTCATATGTACTACGGGGGCCTCCAAACCCCGTCCCCTTTCCCACAGCACCCATGTGAAAGCAAAACCAGCTGTTTCACAGGGTGCAGCAGGGGCCTTCCTGCGGGCCCCAGACAGCCCAATGGGGTACCACGGGGCGGCCTGGCCCCCTGCAGCCCCGGACGCACTGCGTGGACCGAGCTTTTCAACACGGGTTTGCTTTTGAATCCAGTCACCGACTTAGAGCCGTCACCGGCTTTCTGAAGTTCCAGCGGACGAACCAGAAGGGCCTGGACGGGACCCCGGCCACACTGGACGGCTGGACACAGGACACCGCCTGCTTCACACAGACTCAGCGCTGGGACGCTGCGTGGTGGGGGAGGGGGCCGAGGGGAAGGATCGCCGGGTCCCCTCCGGCCCGGCTGCCCCCTCCCCGGACGCACGCGGGATTGGCAGCCGATTTCCATTTCATGGGGCCGCCTGTGCCGCCGGGCAGCCCCACACAATGCCAGGCCTGCCGAGGGGACGGAGGTGTCTCGGTCCCCATTTTCCTGAGCCCCCCCAGCTTCCACCACAGCTCGGGGGGATCAGATTGGCGCCGGGGGACGCCGATCCAGCTCGGATTAAGAGGATTAAACTCCATTAAACGGCGGTCTGTCCCGCCACAGACTGGCTCCCCTCGGAGGCCGCTTCCAGGGGGCTGGTGGTGGGAGGGACCCCGGCGGACAAAGATGCCGTTAGCATGACAAAGGGCCCGCCTGCGTCCCCACCTCGGACCCAGCTCCGCCACGGCCAAGGCTTTCTGGAAAACCCCTTCCTTTTTTTTTTTTTTTTTAATTTTTCCATTCGGAGCTCAAGGTGGCGTATTAATTATTTAAATCCCGGGAAGCATCCGGCAGGCCCTCCGAGGCCCCGGTTGGGCCGGCCAGACGGCCCTCCCGCCCGTCCTGCTTTTCCTAATGAGGGCGGAAACCTGAACTCGGGTCCCCAGGTAGAGCATCAACATCGGCCGAGGGGAACGGGAGGGAAACTTCCCGTCCCTGACCCAGCTGCGGCCCACCCCGAGTCTCCACTGAAATGTGCTGTGATTGACCCTGATTCCGGGGAACGGGAGGAGACAGCCCACGTTTCGGAAGGGGGGGACATAAAGAAGACACAGGAGCTGGCTGGCTCTGCCTTGCATCACGAGGGTTTCTGCTCATTGGCATTCTCCTTGCCCAAGAAGCTTGGGGTGGCAGGAAAGAGGAAAGAAGTCGGCCAGGCCTCAAAGAAGAGGAAATCCATCAGATGCCGGGGATGCCCAAGGGCTGGGGACGCACCCTCTGCCCGGGGTCTCACGCCTTCCTCAGCGACCCAGCGCCTCACTGGACGCACCCCCCACCCAGCCCACAGCCTCTGCCATGAGGGGCTCTGAGCGATGTCCTCGTTGGGTCCAACGCCCAGAAGGGAAGATGGAAGTTTCCAGAAATGACTGTGGAAGCTGACAGGATCCCGTCAAAGGGCCGCGGAGACTCCCTCTGAGACGCCGGGTCTGGGATCACACAGAAGCAACACTCCCCGAGGCTTTGGGGGTTCCTTTCCCTTTTACACTTGGATGTTTTCCAGCGGATTTCCCACCTGAGCAACACCTGGGATTTTCAGCTCTCCCTGGATTCATTTCTCCCTGAGTCACAAGGGTTTGGAGGTTTGCTTGGGATGCAGGGTCCCGCATGCCTGCTTCGGGAACCTTCTGAGACTCACCTGCACCGCTGGTGGGCACCCACGGGGGAAACCGAGGCCGGGCCTGTCTGCACTGGCACCACCGCACTCCTGAACTCACACACGTTGGCTCGCCGGCTGAGGACCCGGCCTCCGTGCGGACCTGGGTCTGCAGGCCCCCCGGGGTCTGCGTTTGCTGGGAGCACCCCGGTGTCGGGCAGCTGCTGGGCCGAAAGGTTCCTGTGAGAGGCCAGGCTTTGGGTCCACCGACCCCCCACGTGCCAACTCTGGCCCTGCGCTTATTTCTGTAAATAACGTTTTATCGAAACTCAGCATGGTGTTCCATCGACACGTCCCCTGCATCTGTTTGCACTCAGCAGGGCTCCGCGGCCCCAAAAAGACCAAACGGAAAACTCCAGCAAGGGACCCCTCATAGGGTTTTGCATCGTGCGCCCTTCTGAGTCAGGGGGCGGAACCAGGAGCTGCCCCGCTCCATCCCTCCCACGAGGCCCATGTTCCGTTTCCCCAGATCTCCGCCCCGTGGATGCCCCTTCTGCCCAAAGGTCACGGAGCAGCCGGCCGCCCGGGCGATGAGATCGGCCACCGAGGGCTCACGGTGCTTCTGTGCTCATCACCCTCATCTCCCCTCCTTAGTGACGTCCCCAGGATGCAAGGGCAGCGACGTCAGCAGTTCCAACACACCGACGACACCTCTGTCAAAGGGAATGCTGAGGACGGGACCATCCGCTGCTTCGAGACTCAGAGAGCCACATAAATCTCTTGCCTTCCATTGTTCCACTTGCTGCCCTTTGCCATCGTTTACTGTTGTCAGTCCGTGCCGCCCCAGATTTATAAATTAACGTTCATCCTGGCTGTGTCCGTGAACTAAAAACCTACGACTTTGGGGTTTGCAGCTACCCTGGGTTCGCACGTCTGCTGGGGTGTGGGGACGGGTGCCCTGGGCACAGGTGGGAGGGCTCCGTGGAACAGAGGCGTGGCCGAGGACCTGAGGTGCACAGAACTGAAACTGCGTGCTGTCTGCCTCTTTCGTCTCCACGGCTGCCCCCTCTCCCTGCATCCCAGAGTCTGGAGGAGAAGGACCAGTTCACGGACAGGGGTGTCCATGCCAGGTATTGGGGAGCCCTGAGCCGGAAGGCACCTCCAGGAGACCCCGGCTCCGTCAGGAGACAGATAGTACCATGACAGTTTCCGTTAGAGAGCTCGCTCCAGCCCTGGCCGGGTGGCCAGCTCAGTGGGAGCGGATCGGGGCAGCTGAGCTGGGCTGCGAGTTTCATCCCCAGTGGGGGCGGGAGGCAGGCTGCGGGTGGATGTTGCCGAGACATCTATGTCTCTCACTCTCCCTTCCCCATTCCTTTCTCTTGAAACATCAATAAACAGACCCTCAGGAGAGAATTCAAAGAAAAAGTCACCCCCTAAAAGGCTTCCGCCCAAGTGCCCTTAGAACTCGGTGTTTCCCAAGGAGACACCTTCTCTGAAGTGTCACCGTCTTCCCCCCGAAGGTCTCTCATTCGAGTCACGCTGACTGTCTCCCAGCAGCATCCCCGGAGGACGTCGTCGGTGCCGCAGGAACCCGTGGCGGGAACCTGTGGGAAGAAGCCAGCACCTCATCTGCAGGTGATGACGACAGACGGCCAGTGAAAACCCAAGAACGTGAGTCCGGGACCCGATCCCAGCCATCATCAAAAGCAACAAGGGCATTGGATACAAAATAAAGCCCCCAACTCAGTGGGTTGCTACATGGCAACCGTGAGTAGTTACAAAACATCCAAGGACAGGACGCCCTTCGCAGAAGGAGCCCGAGGGAGAAAACGCTGATGTATCCACTCAACAGGGTGAGTGTGGGGCCCATAAACAACTTTTACTGAGAGACAGAAAGAAAAAGGGACGCTAGGAATCCACAGACAGACAGACCCAGTGCCCGGAAAGGGAACCAAAATACCACGAAGACCCGATCCTTCAATAATCACTGCTGAAGCATCATACGGTTCCAATTACATCCAAGCAGAGCTCTTTAAAACTTTGGCAAAATCCACCCCCAGCTCATGTGGAAACATGAATTTGTAAGAATCGCTAAGAAATCTTTTGTCTGTGTGTCACGCCAGATTGATGATGAAAGGCTTATGCATTCAAAGGGTAAACCGTGTTTTATTTTAAAGCGACAATAATTAGGACAGCGTGGAATTAGAATAAGGATGAACAGATGGGAAGGAACCGGAGACGTCTTTTAAAGGACGCTACGTGTGTGTGAGTACTTTACATATGATAAGCAATGATTAAAAACTAACCGGAAAGAGGAAGCAATGATAGTTGAACAAATAGCCTCAGTGAAATCGGGTAATTGCTGGGGGGAGAAAATGAGTCAGAATCTCACCCGAGATCTAAAACTGGCATTAACGTTAACTGAGCACTTGTGGAATTTGTTCCGCTTCCGGAGCCACAGAGCTGGCCAGCTTGGGATTCGCACCCTGGTTGTCCGGCTGCCAGGCTCGCGGCCCCGACGTGCACCCCTCACCCCCGGCCCATGCTGTGCACCAGCAACACCCTCACCAGTGTGTGCAGGGGAAACACCGGGGCCAGCTCGGCCTCGGCTGTGTGCAGTGCTCACCTCACCACCTGTAGAGACCGGGGGCTGCTTTTGTGCAGAGAAGAGACCGTCCCCTCCCCCGTCTGCAAGCAGGACGGACACCCTCGTGCAGTTTGGGCCCAGACGCAGAGGGCGGCAGACACGGCAGGAAAACGCCGTGCACAGACATCCCAGGAACGAGGGGCCAGACCAGCCGCTGACCGGGGGCCTCCTGAACCCCATGAAGTCACAGGTAGGGTTTCTCCTCACCCACGAGGACCACGAGGCAAAGCCTAGGTATACTCATCAGCCAGAGCCCGCCAGGTGTGGCCCGGGGCCCCAGGCCCCTGTCAGAAGCTCAGATGGCACCTGCCTTTCCTGGAGGCTGGGCAGCCCCGTCACTCCTACGGGAGGTCACCAGCCAGCCAAGGCCTCCACCCTCTGCACCCCAACTGGGACAGACAAGTGAGTCCCCTCTGAAACCCAGCTAGGTGTGTCCCTGACACACACACACCTGGGAACCATCCTCCTGCAGGTCCGCAGGGATGAGCCTGGTTTACCCCTCAGCTGTGGCTACAAAACACCTGGGTGTTTAATGTGCGTGCTCTGCAGGGCCCGAGCATGCCCATACATGCTCACGCGTGTGTACACATGTGCATGTGTGTGTGCGTGTGCACGCATGCTTACAGAAAGAGAACACAGATGACAGCAATGTCCAATAGGACATCTATGGACCATGGCTTTTGAAAGTGTGTGCATAAAGTCTGTATATGGTGCCTGTGTCTCATTTCTGTATAAATGTCCATATAATGGCTCCGAACACCGCCTGTGTATAATTCTACGTACAGTAACTATGTGCACAGTCTATATATGATATTTATATACAATGTCTGTGTATAACGTCTACATACAGTAACTATATACAATGTGTCTACATATAACATCTACATACAATGTGTACACACAGTAACTAGACACAATGTTGACGTGTAAACTCTACCTGCCAAGTCCCCACGTACATGCACGCATGCAGGCAGACATATATGCACACTGGAGGCACACACCGTGACCCTGGGGCCCTGGCCAGCTGTGCGCACGCACCTCACAGACAAGGAGGTGGAAGGACAGACTCAGACACCTGCAGGCAGGTAGGCGGGTGGGTGGCCTCTGAGGCTACAGCAGACACAGCCAGACCACCTCAGGCTGCAGCTCCTGGCCGTCCTGGGAGCCCTAAGCTGAACTCGCTGCCCCCCAGCTGTCAGACCTTGTTCCCCAGAGCCCATCACCGTGGCGGCAGCAGGGAGCAGGGACCACGTGCTCCGATTCCTTTTATTCTGAGTAGATGCCGGCATTCCCGCTGCCCCCGCCCCCCTGTCCCCCACGGGACCCGTGTCTTCATCTCCTACTCAGATAACCCGGTCTCCAGACCTGAAATAAAATACGTCATGTCTGCATTCTGTGTAACCACGTGCGGTGTGACGGTGGCCGTTTCCGGGGCAGGCTTGGGTCCCGATCGCCCCAAACGGGGGAGAGACGGAAGGGGGAAAATGGACATTGTCTGCATCCATCCCCATTCCACTGTGTCCCCCCAGAGGGTATGCATTTCAAGACGTCGCCTCTCACCTGGTGTTCCCAGTGCAAAGAGAAACAAGAAGTTTAATCTTCTCACTTGACAGAGATGAATGGTTCTGCAGAAAAACCCTTTTCAGGTGGTATCATTAAACGAACCCCACCCCCCACACCCCACCCCCACTCTCCTGGTCTCTCTGCGTGTGTCACACGGGAAGGAAGGTGCCGGGCTCTCTCTGGGGGCCCCCGGGTCCCGCCCCACGTCCTTCAAGGAAACCGGTGCCCAGAGGTTGAGCCAGAGGTTGAGCCCTGGTCCTGCGGCCAAGAGCAGCTCATGGTCATGGGCGTCATTCATACCCCACGGCCCTGCCTGTTGGTGGCGGCCTCCTGGTTCCGGGTCCGCCCAAGCTGCCTCTTGAGCAACTGCTTGCAATTAGAATTCTTCCTCCTCCTCCTCCTTCTTCTTGAATTTTCTTTCTTTTTGTCTTCACAGTGAGTTGCTCCTTAGCATTCCTCCACACAGCAGGATGCGGATGCTCACAAAGGGGCATGGGCCCTGGGAAGCACCCATGGGTGCCCCCCCAACCCTGAGAGCTGCCACCTGCACCGATGGCAGCCAGGGCCCCTGCCCTGTGGCCTCGGGTTCATGGTCCCTGCAAGTCGGAGGGATGGAAGGCGGGTGAGCCAGGGCCAAACAGACAGGACTGGGGCACAGGCGTCCCATGTGCAGACACATGCACGCACACACAGACGGGAGAACTCAGGAACACGTGCCCCCACGCACGCTCAGAACGTAGACTTGTGCCCTGTCTTCACAGACGGCGGGACGTGGCAGGGGGACAGAAGAGCAGGGAAGAGCTCCAGGCATTCGAGGGCGGTGCGCTGTGGGAGGGGGAGCCCACAGGACTCACTCGGGGCCTCGGGGGCGGCTGGAGGGTCCCAGCCACTGGAAGACAGTTTTGTGGTCCCCTTGGGGTCTGTCTCCCAGGAGAACTGGACGGATGCAGACGTCACTGAGACTGGACACAGCCTCGTGGGGCTGCATCCCGTGTCCCCGGGAGGTCCCTGCCCCGCCCTCTGCCACGGTTCCTGCTGAGCACGACCTATGAGGAAGGGGACCCGGGCAATAGGTGCGCAGCCCAGTCTGACTGCCTTCTGCAGTAAAAAGAGTTCCATGTATGTCTGTAAATGTGGTGTGTATTTCACACACGTCCACTGACATTTAAAACAGAACACGGCTTCCTCACGGCAGCCCCACAGGGCAGTTTGCAAGACACACTTCTTGCCTTTTAACCTCCACCACCCTCCCCACCCCCGGCCACTACCGAGGCCCCGCCCTGCCCACCCGGCTGGGGCCCGGGAAGCTTCGTGAAGACCCGGCGAGGTGGACGCCCAGTAGGTCTGCTTCTCAGCATTGGTTCGCTGTCACTCAGCTTTCCCTGCACACACGCTGACGCTTCAGCACCGTGGACAATTCCCGCGTCTCCGAGGAAGCTGGACGTTCTCACCTGCGTTCCGTCCGTGGGTTGAGAGTCCTGGATTCCACAGCTCCGAGGACAGCGGATGACCTTGCTCCGTGGACAAGCCGACCCTGAACTTCACACCGTCCCCGGGGCCCTACAGGGTACCAGGTCACCCGCCTTTCTGTGGGTTGTGTTCAAATTCGGCTGGTCCCGGGGCGCCGGGGACTCTGTGTCCTCACCCTGCAGCCCCCTCCACGGGTGCTTCTCCACCCCCTCCCCCACCCCCACCCTGGAAGACCACCCGGCGGGTCCTCCGTGTGCCTGCCGTGCAGCCTGTGAACCTCGCACATACCCTGCGCATGTGTGTCCGTGCTGTGGGTGTGTCTGCATTTCTACCCTGGGGTAGAACAGGGAACGTGGGCACCTCCGCCCCACCCACTTCCAAGCAGATGTAAAAAAACCCACAAATTTCAGTCCCTGGAGGTCCGCTCACACCCGTTCCTTGGGAGGGCCTGCCCTGTACAGTTAAAGACCCGACTGTGAGGTGTGAAACTGGACGTCCACAGAAGAAAATGTGCTGGGACACTGTGTGGCCCGCAGAGCAGAAAAGAATCTTCCAGAAGGCTCCCAGATGCAGCTCAGGTGGTTTCTAAAAGCAGGATTGGGCTGCATCGAAAGGCGGCGATGCCATGTCCCCCGGGACGTCCCCCACGGCTGCCAGTGAGCATGGCCCGGACGTGTCAAAGCACCAGGGGTGTTTCTGGAACTGGCGGCCTTTTGTCTCTGCATAACCGAGACACGGTGACTCGGCGAGAGAGACGGGTGGGAGGCAGGACAGGGGAGCCCGAAAAATTAGAGCAGGCGGCCAGCCCCAAGGCGAGGGCTGTTCTGCAGAGCCACCAATCACGGGCAAGGTGGGGGTTCGCTGCTCAACCCACAGAGCCACGCCGGCACGCACCTGCCTGGGCCCAGCTCCAGCCCCTTCCTGTCCCTCTGACGAAGAGTGTCCTTTGTGATGAAGGCTCCCAGCCCCCATTCCGAAGCCCTCAGCAGCCTCCTGCTCGGTCAGCGCCCCGGGGTGCACGGCAGACAGGGCAAGACCAGGGAGACGAGTGAGCCCCCAGGAGCACTGGACGCCACCTTCGTCGGCACCGGCGGATGATGCAGGGACCCCTGTAATCAGAGAGTCTGCGGGGGTTTCGTCTCACTGAAGAGTGAGTCTGGGGAGACAGCCTCACACGTCTGCAGGGGGGCCCCCAGCCCCCTGTCTGCTTCTTCCTGCAGGGGCGGCCGGGAAGGCACTCCCACCTCCCCCCCACCCCAAGCAGGTTACCTCTGGGGAAGACACGGCATGTCAGCAGACAGAGGAAAACAGTGCGATGAAAAAACGATCGTGAAAATAACGAGAAGCAGCAGAAAGACGGGCGTTTGGCCACAAATCAAAGATGCAGGCATCCAGGAACTCTGAACGGAAAGAGGAAAGGGGGCCAGGCGGGGGGAGTGGGATTCCAACGAGGGCCCGGGGCAGGGTGGGTGGTGCAGCGCCCCTGCTGGTTCCAGGGCCGTGTCCCATTTTCAGATTTAAAGTAACCGAGAGTCGCACCGACGGATGGGAAGGGCAGGTCAGAGGGGGCACAGAGAAGGCGCGGCCGACAAGAGACAACCGAATGCACTTGACGGATAAACAGACACACAGAGTGGGCCTACGCACACGGTGGAATAGTACGCAGCCCTGAACAGGAGCGAGGCTCTGACTCGGGCTGCAGCATGGACGGACCTTAAACACGCGATGCTCACTGTCTATCTTTTTTAGGGGGTGTTGGAATGCACGTAACGTACAAGTCACTCCGGAAAGTGTACGACTCATCGTATTTCAGAGCTTCACAATGCTGTGCAACCACCATTTCCCTCTGGTTCCAGAACATTCTCCTCACCCCCAAGGAAACCCGTCTCCACGAACGGTCAGCCCATCCCCTTCCCCAGCCCCTGACGACCACTGACCCCCTCTCAGTGCCCCCAGATTTGCCTGCTCTGGACGTCTCCCACACACGGAACCCACACCACAGAACTGTGTGTGTGTGTGTGCGCGCGTGTGTGTGTGTGTATGGCCTCTCTTGCCTTTTCGAGGTGGGAAGGGGAAGCTGCCAGAAGGCAGCCACAGGAACAGAAAGGGGGTGTGTGGGGTCCCGGAGGTGAGCAGCTCCCGGGCAAGCCCCGGACCCCCGGCTGAGCCCTCGCTGGCCACCTCTGCCCCAGACACCTCCGACAGGAGGACCACCAGAACCCTCAGGAGAGCTGGAAGCCCTGGGCCCAGCTCTCCTTACCCGCACAGCACTCGCAGGCCCTGGGTGAGCGTGGGTGGCCGGCTGAGCAGGCGCGGCACCCACACCAGGGGCTTAAAGACCTTGTGCCCGGCCGGGCAGGGCGGCTGCCCAGATGATGGAGTGAATGCATTTGCCTGGAAACCTGGCCCTTCCCCCCACTGCCGTGTGCTCCCTCCTGCCTGTTGACCCAGGTCTGAGCCTCACCTGCTGGCTGGGGCTCTGCCCCCAGCTGCTTCTTCCGGGACCCAGTGACCTATACCCACGACTCATCCTCGTCCCCACAGGTCGGGCCTCGAGGTTGGAGAGGCATGCTTCTCCCGTCTGATCCTGCAGGGCCCAGGGCCCCTGGCCCTCCCTCGGGGCCCCCTCCCCATCGGCCATCGGCAGGCCAGAGCAGCTGTCACTGCGGCATTCCCTCTGGGGACTCCAGGCTAATTATCCATGATGACGCAGCCCAGGAGACCTCCGTCCCCAGGGAGCATGGGGCCTCGGCACCCCCACCCTGGCCCCTGTCCTGCCTGGCCGCGTCCCAGGCTCTCAGGTGGGCAGAAATGAAGTGTGATCGCCGTGGCTACATGCACCGATGGGCGAATCAGACCCTGAGTGTAAGCCTCCCCGTGCAGCCCCCTGGGGGCGCTGGGCTCCTCTGGGGATGCCCTCCACCTGTCTGGCACACGCGCTGACTTTCCGAGCTCATTCCGCTCACCTGTGACAGTCACGAGTCACTCCCCAGCCAGAGAGGGGGGTGGGGGCGGTGGGGGCGCCTCCCGGCTTCTCCAGGGCCATTGGGGGCATGTCCCTGCCTCAGTTGTTCTGACCTCAGAGCCTGGAAATGACCGACACGGCCACAGCTGCACCCAGGAAACACCAGGAGGGTGCCGGCAGCCCGAGTGAGGAGGGGCTGCGTCCCCCCCAAACCGGGTCTCCGAGACATGCTAATGGGTCATTATTCCGGATGCGCTGGGCCATCTCCTCCCCCCTCCCTTCCCGCCCCCATGCTCACGGACGTGACAGAGCCTGTTAGGCGAGATCATCCTCCCCCAGGCTGGTCTGGCTGCTGGTCCCCCACCCACCCACCCCGGGTTCTGCCTGCTAGACAGGCTCCTGCCACCGCCTCAGGGGTCGGGGGTCACCAGCTGAGCCCCGCACACCCAGCGTCCCCGCGGATGACGCTGCTGACAGGCTGCTGGGGGTGCGGAGGAAGCCTCGAAGCAGGAGCCAGGCGTGTCATCGCCGGGGGTGCGGAGGAAGCCTCGAAGCAGGAGCCAGGCGTGCCATCGCCGGGGCTGGAGCGATGGTTGGTGACACAGCTAATGGGCCGTGAATGCCGCTGGAGACCTCGCAGGCAGCGGGGGGACATGCAGCCTGTCTCGCACGTCGGTGTGGATGGCGTGAACACCCATGTGCGTGCTTGCACACCTGTGCACCTGGGTGTGCCGTGCTTTTGTGTCCAATACAGCCTTGTTCCTGATGCTTCCAACGGCCACTCAGTGCACCGGCCATCTGAGGCGCCCCCTACTGACGGGGTCTTCATGCCCAGGAACTAGAAACGCCTCCTGAATAACAGAGGCCCGGGTAGACTCGGGGTCCCCCTGCACCCTCTTCCCCCATAGCCAGGGGAGGAGAAGGCTCCGGAAGGACCGCAGGTGCTGCAGGTGGAGAACCAACCGGGTCAGACCAGCTGCCACTTGGCAGCAAACCCCTGCAAAGGCGTGAGTTTGCCTGGAAGGACCCTGTCGTGAGCACATTTGGCCGATCAGCGATTCAGGGAACGGTCACCAGGTACAAAAAAGTGAGGAAGATGAGGCCAGCTGAATGGACAGAAGCTGCCGAGGCCTGGGAGGGCGGGGTGGTCCCCACGGCAGTGTGGACGGCTGGATCAAGAGGCCTTCCGGAACCAGCGTCTGGAGACACTGACGGGGGGCTTCAGCCCTGGCACGGGCAGCGTGCTTCCGACAGGCAGCCAGGACCGGCTGTGAGGACAGCACCCCAGAAGACGCCAGAGTCCGGGAAACACAGGTCCAGCCCCGAGGGCTGGCTGACAGCTGATGCCGTCCACCGGCGACCTTGGCCTCTGAGTGGGAAAAGCAGAAGCTTCCGGAGGAACCCGGCCAGGATGCGTCTATACAGACTGAGCATCTGTCGTTGAGCAAACCAACACCCCGTTGAGCAAACCAACACCCCGGCGAAAGCTGGGGTCCCC
>PVIA01012306.1:0-38589 GCA_004024845.1 Tonatia bakeri
ACTTATCTAAGAAAAAGAAGATGATCAAAAATACGAACAGTAAAATGACAACAAACTCACAACTATCAACAACCGAATAAAAAAACAAACAAACAAACAAAAAAGTAAGCAAACAACTAGAAGAGGAACAACCACGGAAATGGAGATCACATGGAGGGTTATCAGCAGGTAGGTGGAGGGGGAGAATGGTGGAAAAATTACAGGGAGTAAGAAGCATAAACGTCTATTTCATGTCTACAAAACAGACAGGGAGAGTTTAAGTATAATATAGGAAATGGAGAAGTCAAAGAACTTAAATGTAAGATGCATGAACATGAGCTAAACAGGGGGGACATGCTGATGGGAGAGTAGTGCAGGAGGGAGGGAATTAAAAGGAGAAAAAATGAGACCACTATTAAAATAATCAATAAAAAATGTATTTTTTTGAAAAAAGGTGTCTGAGGTTGGCCACTTCTTGCTTATGCTCACAACTTGAATGCTCTGTAATTCTGCCTGTGAAACATTCCTAATTCTTAAATGATATTTTAATTTAAAAAGCATGATGTGCACACTGTATAAAAAATGAAGTCTAAGAGTGATTTTTAACCTTTTTCATCTCATTGCACACATAAACAAATTGCTATTTTTGCCAACCTGACAAAATAAGTATAATTTTTATTTATTTCAAAAAAATAAGTAACAGTAGTTATATAGCCTTTTTTTTGCTCCAAAAAGTGACTTCTTTTCCCCCAACATTTTAAAAATTAAATTTACCAGAGTGACATTGGTTAATAAGATCATATAGTTGTCAAGTGTACATTTTTATGATACTATATCTGTATATTGTACTTTGTGCCCACTCCCCAAAGTCAATCCATCTTCTGTCACCACATATTATGCCCCCCTTCACCTTCTACCCTCCCCCAGTGTCCTCAGTAACCACCACATTGCTGTCTGTGTCTATGAGTTTCAGCTTTATATTCCACATATGAATGAAATAATATGGTTCTTAGCTTTTTCTGAATGACTCATTTCACTTAGCATAATATTCTCAAGCTCCATCCATGTTGTCACAAATAGCAATATTTTGTCTTTTCATATGGCTGAGTAGTATTCCACTGTGTATATGTATCACATATTCTTTATCTAGTCCTCTATGGGAGGACACTTTGGTTGTCTCCAATACTTGGCCATAGATAATAATGCTGCAGTGAACATAGGAGTGCATACATGTTTTTGAGCATTTCAGGTAGATACCCAGGAGATGAATTGCTGGGTCATATGGTGACCATATTCTTGTTTTTTTTAGGAATCACCAGACTGTTTTCCATAGTGGCTGAACCAGTCTACATTCCCACATGCAGTGAATGTAGACGACCTCTCCACAACCTCTCCAACACTTATTATCACTTATTGTGTTGCTAATAGCCATTCTAACAGGTGTGAAGTAGTATCTCATAGTAGTTTTGATTTGCATCTCCCTAATAGCTAGTGAGGCTGAACATCTTTTCATATATCTGTTCACCATTTGTATGGTTTCTACAAAGAGGTGTCTGTTCAGGTCTCTTGCCCATTTTCAATTGGATTGTTTGGTGTTGTGTTTTATTTGTTCTTTATATATTTTGGATATTAAACCTTTGTCAAAGCTGTTGTTTGCAAATATGATCTCCCATTCTGTTAGTTGCCTCTTTGTTTTGTGATCAGTGTTTTTGCTGTGCAGAAACTTTTAATTTACTATAATACCATCCATTTATTTTGCCCTTACTTCCCTTGCCTTTGGAGTCAAATTCATAAACTGTTTTCCATAACCAAGGTCCATAATTTTGGTATCTATGTTTTATTTTATGTAACTTATTTTTTCATATCTTAATTTACGTCTTTGATTCATTTGAATTTATTTTTGTACATAGGGACAAACTATAACTTAGTTTCAATATTTTGTATGTGGCTTTCCAACTTTCTCAACACCTTTTATTGAGGAGGCTTTCTTCATTGTGTGTGTCTGGCTCCTTTGTTGAAAGTTATTTGCCCATATACATATGGTTTTATATCTGGGCTATCAATTTTGTTCCATTGATTTGTGTGTCTGTTTTCTGCCAATACCATGCTGATTTGATTAGTGTAGCTCTGTAGTATGAATTGAAGTGAGGTAGTGTGATATATCCAGATTTGTTCTTTTTTTCTCAGAACTGCTTTAGCTGTTTGGGTTTTTGATGGTTCCATATAAATTTGGTGATATTTTGTTCTATTTCTTTATTTTTGAATGCTCCTTTTTTAAAACAATTTTATTGTTTTTTTGTCTCCATTACCATTTATCCTCCTTACATCCACCTACTCTCTGCAATCACCACACTGTTGTCCATGTGTCCTTTTTCTTTTTTACTTGATCCCTCTACCCCCTAATCAGAGCTGTCAGCCTGTCTCTATCTGTGAGTCTGTATCTATTTTGCTTGCAGGTTCAGTTTGTTCATTAGTTCTACATATGAGTGAAAGCATATGGTATTTGTTTTTCTCTATCTTATACCACTTAGCATAATGTTCTCTGAGTCCATCAATACTGTCACAAAGGGTAAAATTTTCTTTTTTTACAGCTGAGTAGTATTCCATTGTGTAAATGTAACACAGCTTTTTTTATTCATTCATCTACTGATGCACACTTGGGCTGCTTCCATATCTTGGTGATTGTAAATAATGCTACAATGAACATAGGGGAGCTTATGTTCTTTTAAATTAGTGTTTCAAGTTTTCTCAGCTACATACCTGGAAGTAGAATCTCTGGGTCATAAGGTAGCTCCATTTTTAATTTTTTGAGGTATCTCTATACTGCTTTCCACAGTGGCCACACCTATCTGCATTCCCACCAACAGTGAAAAAGGGTTTCCCTTTCTCTACATCCTCACTAGCACCTGTTGTTTGTATCAATGGTAGCCATTCAGAACACTGTGAAGTATTATCACATTGTGGTTTTAATTTGCATTTTTCTGATGATTAGTGATGTCGAGCATCTTTTCATATTTCTATTGGCTATCTATATATCCTCTTTGGAGAATTGTACATTTTTTATTAGATTGTTTGGAGTTTTTTGGTGGTGAACTTCACAAGTTCTTTACAAATTTTGGATATTAACCCCTTATCATATGTATCAGCGAATATGTTTGCCCATTCTGCAGATTGTCTTTTTGTTGTTGTTGTTCATGGTCTCTTTTGCTGTGCAAAACCTCTTTAGTTTGATGTACTCCCAGTTTTTTATTTTTTCTTCTGTCTTGCTTGCCTGAGGAGATATATCAGAAAAAAAATATTTCTGTAAGCAATGTCTGAGATTTTTTACTATGTTTTCTTCTAGGGTGTTTATGGTTTCAGGGATGACATTTAACTTTAATCCATTTTGAATTATTCTTGTGTGTTTTGTAAGAAGGTAGTCTAGTTTCATTTTTCTGCATGTGTCTGTTCAATTTTCTCAACACTATTTATTGAATAAGTTTTAGCCCATTTTATGTGCTTGCTGCCTCTGTCAAATATTAGTTGACTATAAAAGTGTGGGTTTATTTCTGGGCTCTTTATTCTGTTCCATTGATCTATGAGTCTGTTTTTATGCCATGCCATTTTGACTGTGGCTTTATACTATAGTGTGATATTAAGTAGTGTAGGGGACCGGTTTATTTTAGTCTGGCAAATGTGACTCAACTCTGTATGAAAAACCTACAGAAGCAAAGTGGTAGGCAGGAGCCAGACCTTCAAACCAAGTTTTCCCATGGAAATTGGGCCTAGAAAATGCATACAGACTGTTATGGTTTGCTCTTGCTGAAACTCCATCACCTGGGTCTAAAACAACAAATGTGTATTGTCTATCTTCGAGGTGATTTCCAAAGCCTGTGTGAATTTTCCCAAAGACAGAGCTAATCAGCTTGCCACCATTCCCTTCTGAATGTTATTTTCATTTCCTTGATTATACCTAAAATATAGACAATAATATTCTATGTAATAGATAATAAATCTTTCTTTGATGTAAGACCCAAGGAAAACAATAAAACCTTGTCTAAGCAAGTATTGGGGTGCTCTCCTCTTGAGAGAGTGGCTTAGGCATTCACAAGCACTCTCCCCTTAAGAGAGTAGCTGTGTCATCCCCCTTTTCTCCACAGGATTGCTGTCTCTTGTGCATTTATTTTCTCTTTCCGTCACAACAGGCGGACTCTGCTGGCCAGAGTCTGCCACAAAGTTTCTTCCAACTTTGTTCTTCCTTCTCAAAATCACTATTGCCATTCAGGGCCTTTTGTGGTTCCGTATACATTTTGAAATATTAGTTCTAGTTCTATGAAATATGTCATTGTTATCTCATAGAGATTGTATTGAATCAAATAGATTACTTTGGGCAGTATGGACATTTTAAGGATGTTGATTCTTCCTGTCCATGAACACAGCATGTGCTTCCACTTATTTCTATCTTCCTCAATTTCTATCTTCAATATCTCATAATTTTCTGAGTACAGGTATTTTACATTCTTGGTTAGATTTATTCCTAGGTATTTTATTCCTTTTAAAGCAATTGTGAATGGGATTTTTAAAATATTTCCCTTTCTGATAGTTCATTATTGGTATATAAAAATGCAACTGAGCCCTGGCTGGTGTGGCTCAGTGGATTGAGTGCTGGCTTAACCAACAGGTTGCTGGTTCAGTTCCCAGTCAAGGCATATGCCTAGGTTGCAGGCCAGGTCCCCAGTAGGGGATGCTCAAGAGGCAACTACACATTGATGTTTCGCTCCCTCTCTTTCTCCCTCCCTTCCCTCTCTCTAAAAATAAATAAATAAAAATCTTAAAAAAATAAAAACACAACTGATTTCTGAATGTTAATTTTATATCCCATTACTTTACAGAATTCATTTATCAGTTCTAGTAGTTTCTTGGTGGAGTCTTTAGGGTTCTCTAGGTACCGTATCATGTCATCTGCACATAAAGACAGTTTTACTTGCTCATTTCCAACTTGGATATCTTTTATTTCTTCTTCTTGTCTGATTGCTATGGCTAGGATTACCAGTACTATGTTACATAAGAGAGGTGAAAGTGGGCATCCCTGCCTTGTTCCCAATCTTAAGGGGAACACTTGTCATATTTGCCTGTTGAGTATGATGTTGTTGGCAATGGGTTTGTCATATATGTCCTATATCATTTTGAGGTATGTTTCCTCTGTTCCCAATTTGCTAAGACTTTGAATCATAAACGGATGCTGCATTTTATCAAATACTTTTTTCTGTGTGTGTAGATATGATCATGTGATTTTTATCTTTCATTTTGTTTATGTGGTGTATCACATTTATTTATCTGTGGATGTTGTACCAACCTTGCATTTCTAGAATAAATCCCACTTGATAATGGTGTATGATCTTTTTGATGTACTGTTATATTTGATTTACTAATATTTTGTTGAGGATTTCAGCATCTATGTTAATCAGGGATATTGGCCTATAATTTTCTTTCTTTCTTTTTTTTTTGTCATGTCTTTATCTGATTTTGCAATCAGGATAGGACAATGCTGACATTGTATAATGAGCTTGGGACAATTCCCTCCTCTTGAATTTTTTTTACAGAGTTTGAGAAGGAGAGGTGTTAGTTCTTTTCAGAATGTTTGGTAAAATTCACACTTGAAGTCATCCAGTTCAAGGCTTTTGTTTGTTCAAAGTTTTTTTTTATTATTACTGATTCAATTTCACTAGGTGTAACTTGTCTATTCTGATTCTCTGATTTTCCCTGATTTTGTTTTGGAAGATTGTATGTTTCTAGGAATTTATCCATGATGTCCCTATTGTCTAATTTGTTGGCACATAGATATTCATAATATTTTTATTTCCTTTGTATTTCTATCCTTTGCATTTAAACATCATTTGTATCCTTTGTATCTTTGTATCTTTGTATTTAAATCCTTTGTATTTCTTTGCTGTTAGTTGTTATTTGTCCTCTTTTATTTCCCATTTTATTTATTTGGGTCCTGTCTCTTGTTTATTTTTTTCTTGATGAGTTTGGTTAAAGGTTTGTCAATCTTACTTATCTTTTTAAAGAACTGACTCTTGGATTCATTGGTCTTTTGTATTGCTTTTTTAAAGACTCTATTTAATTTATTTCTGTTCTGATCTTAATTATTTCCTTCCTTCTACTCACTTTGGGCTTTGTTTGTTGTTCTTTTTCAAGTTCCTTTAAGTGTAAAGTTAGATTATTCATTTGATCTTTTTCTTATTTCTTGAGATTGGCCTGTAGTGGTATGAATTTTCCTCTTTGGACTGTTTTCCCTCTATCCCACAGATTTTGGGTTGTTGTGTTCTTATTTTCATTAGTTTCAAGTGATCTTTTGTTTTCTTCCTTGGTATCATTTTTGACCCATTCATTGTTTAATAACATGTTATTTAGTTTCCATGTCTTTGTGTAGTTTTTAGTTTTCTTCTTGTGATTGATGCTTAGTTTCATGGCATTTTCATTTGAGAAGATGTTTGATATGGTTTCCATCTTCTTAAATTTATTGCTACTTGTTTTGTGCCCTAACATGTGTCTATCCTAGAAAATATTCCATGTGTACTTGGAAAGAAAGCATATTCTGCTGAGTGGGGTGAAATGTTCTGTAGATATCAATTAAATCCATTTGATCTAGTGTGTGATTTAAGGTTGCTGTCTCCTTATTGATTTTCTGCCTGGTGGATCTATCCATTGAATCAGTGGGATATTAAAATTCCCTAGCATGACTATATTTCTGTTGATCTGTCCTTTTATGTTCCTCAATATTTGCTTTACATATTTAGGTGCTCTTATGTTGGGTACATAAACTTTTGGTGGAGTTATATCCTCTCATTGGATTGTTCCCTTTATCATTATGTAGTGTCTTTTTTTATCTCTAACTATAGCCTTAGTTTAAATTCTATTTTGTCAGATATAAATATTGCTATCCCAGCTTTCTTTCCTTTCCATTTGCATGAAATATTTTTTTCATCCCTTTACTTTTTGTCTATGTGTATTTTTTTGTTCTGAGGTGGATCTTCTAGAGACAACATATATGAGGTCTGTCCAATAGGTATCCAGCCATGTAACATGAAAAATAAAGACATTTATTGAAGAAGATTTGTAAAACATTGTACGCAGAACAGTGACACCTCAGTCCCCTTTAATGTAGGCTCCTTGGGACCTCACACAGTTCTTTCAATTGCCATCAGCTGCCCCATTGTATTTTCCTGACTCTCATCAATGATCTGAAATCTCTTCCCTTTTAAAGGTGATTTTAGTTTTGGGAAAAGCCAGAAGTCACAGGGTGCCAAATCTGGAATGTTAAGTAGGCTGATTCACCTGATTGATTTGACGTTCCACCATAAAAATCTACATGAGACATGATGCACGAGTGGGCACATTTTCATGATAAAACTGCCAGTTCCCAGTTGCCCATAGTTGTAGCCTTCTGAGTCATCCAAATAGTATCCATGGAGAATTCTTCCAAAATCTGATGCAGATTCATTGCTCCATTCACTCAGTCTTTTTTAATGTAAAGGCCACACAGTACACATGCTCACTCAACAGTGTCTATTACCCCCACTGACTAGTACAGTGAAGTCATCATTGTTCATGCATGCACATTGCAATCCACTCTCCTTGGCTGCCAGGTTACATTGATGTTGTGTCAACAGTTCTCTATATATTAACAATGGCTGGGAATTTTCTGGACAGACTGCGTATATGAGCCTTGTTTCTTGTATATTCAGGTACTCTTTGTCTTTAGATTGGAGCAATTAAGCCATTTACATTTAAAGTGATTATTAATAGATACATAATTATTGCCATTTAATTTTTTAACTATTTGGATGTTTTCCCTTCTTTTTAAAAACAGATTTTATTTATTTTTAGAGTGGGAAAGGGATGGAGAAAGAGAGAGAAAGAAACATCAATGTGTGGTTGCCTCTATCATGCCCCCACTAGGGACCCAGCCCACAACCCAGGCATGTGCCTTGACAGGGAATCAAACCAGTGACTCTTTGGTTCACAGGCCAGCGCTCAATCCACTGAGCCACACCAGCCAGGGCTCTCCTTAAAGCAAGGCCTTTAACATTTGTTGCAATATTGTTTTGGTGTTCACAAACTCTTTTAGCTTTTTCTTGTCTGGGAAGCTCCTTAGTTCTCCTTCAGTTTTAAATGATAGCCTTGCTGGATAAAGTAGCTTTATTTGTATGTCCTTGCTTTTCATCACCTTGAATATTTCATGCCCCTCCCTTCTGGTTTGAAATGTTTTGGTTGAGAAGTCAGATGACAGTCTACTGTGAGATCCCTTGTAGGTAACTGCTTTTCTCTTTCAGCTTTTATGATTCTCTCCTTGTCTTTAATCTTTGCCATTTTAATTATGATGTGTGTTGGTGTGGACCTCCTTAGGAGTCTTTACACTTCCTCAACTTGTGTTTTTTTTTTTTTTTTTCCATTCACCAGGTTAGGGGAATTTCTAGTCATTATTTCTTCAAGTAGGTTCTCAAACCTTTGTTCACTCTCTTTCCTTCTGGTATTCCCAGAAGTGAATGTTGTGAATGTTGGTATGCTTCATGTTGTCGCAAATATTTCTCGCTCTCCTCATTTTAATTTTTTTCTTTTTTCCATTTTGCTGGGTGTTTTTTTTTTCTACCTTGTATTCCAAATCACTGATTGGATCTTCTGCTTCATCTAACCTACTGTTTATTCTTTCCAGTGTATTGTTTTAGATATTGCATTCTTTATTTATGACTGGTCCTTTTTATAGTTTCTATGCCTTTTTTATGCTATTGAGTATTCTTATAATTATTACTCTAAAGTCTACATCTGATAAATTGCTTACGTCCATTTCATTTAGTTCTGGAAAATTCTCTTGTTCTGTCATTTGGGGCCTGTTTGTCTTTCTATCTTTGGCTGCCTCTTTGTGTTTGTTTCTATGTATTAGGTAGATCTGCAAAAACTCCAGGACAAACCTACGTCAGATGCTGCCTGTGACTGGCCATCGGGAATCTGTCTCATTCGGAGGTATCAGCAATCCAAAGCTTGTGGTTCCCTCTGCTGAGCCTGAGTGTGTGAAGACCAATCCTAGCTGTACACCAAGGCCTGCTTTTACCAGTCCTGGGTCCAGTGGAAGGTCAGTAAATGTGTCAGAGCTCCCAGAGATCCACCTTGACCTGCAGGCTTTCTGTTAGGCTTTGTGTCTGAAGTTGCCTCCAGCTGTACTCCTTAGCAGCCAGGCTTAAGCCACACAGGGTGTGGAGAAAGTGATTCCTGTAGGTAAGGCTATTGCTTTCCCTCAGACTGTTGCCACATGGAAGAAAGTGCTTTGTCTGAGAAAGTATGGGGAATGATTCAACACAGGAAACCTGGTGGCTGAGCATTCAGTTCTCTCCTTTGAGCTACCAACCCAGACCCTCCCCATGCATCTCTAGTCCACTGTGCCCTCCCTCTGCCAGTACCCAGGGTAAGTGGCTGCAAATGAATTTTTGTGTGTTGACCTTTTAAGGGTCTCTCTGTATCCTTAGTCATCTCTCCCTGGCAGACAGAAACCCTGCTGCATTTCATATTCAGATGTTATTTGGGTTCCTTTCCCAGTTCTGTTTGTTTAGGCTGGGGAGACCAGCTTGGGGTTTAGACCTCACACTTATCAGGGACAACTCCCCAGAGGCTGAAATATATCCTCCAGAGCTTCAGCTGCTGCCTGTGGGAGCCCAGATAGCCATCTTGCTTCCAGTGTCATTGTGGTGGTGTTGTTCCTTCCATAAATTCTTCATTATAAGGCTTCTCTCCAACTAGTGTTCAGTCAGTTATTCAGGATGATTTTTCTATAATTAGTACTAATTCCAGTTTGGTCCTGGGTGGAGGTTAGTGTAGCTTCCACATACTCGGTTGCCATCTTGGATCTCTTTGTTCTATTTCTTTAAAAAGTGACATTGGGATTTTGATGGGGATTACATTAAATCTTTATATTGCTTTGGGTAATATGGCCATTTTAACTGTGCTCATTCTTCCAATCCATGAACATGGAATATTTTTCTATTTCTTTTAATAATACTTGGTGTTTGTCAGTACATATTCTTTCACATCCTTTGTTAAGTTTATTCCTAGGTATTCTTTCAGTTGTAATTCCAAAAGGATTTTTTTTTTCATTTCTTTTTGTGAAGTTTTGTTGTTAGTATAGAGGAAAGCAGTGGATTTTTGTACTTAGAGTTTGTTTCCTGCAACTTTACTGCACTTGTTTATTGTTTCTAATCATTTTTAGTGGAGTATTTAGGGTTTTCTATGTACAGAATCATGTCATCTGCAAAAAGTGACAAAACTTCAACCTTCACAATGTAAATGCTTCTTGTTTCTTTCTCTTGCCTTATTACTCTGGCTAGGACTTCTAGAAGTATGTTGAATAAGAGTGGTGAGAGTGGGCATCCTTGTCTTGCTCCTAATTTTAGAGGAAAAGCTTTCATTTTTTTTGCCATTGAGTATGATCACTACTTTCCTTCTATTCCTATTTTGCTGAGTGTTTGAATCATAAATGGGTATTTTATCTTATCAAGTGCTTTTTCTGTACCTGTTGATAAGATCATACGATTTTATCCTTTTTTTTGTTAACATGGTGTATTATATTGATTGATTTTCATATGTTGAACCATCCTCATTCCCCTGTAAAGACCCCACTTGATTGTGATGTGTGTTTTTTTTAATGTATTGTTGTATTCCATTTGCTGCTATTTTGTTTAGGATTTTAGCATTTGTATTCATCAGAGACAGTGGCTTGTACTTCTCTTTTTTGTGTGTTATTCTTGCCAAGTTTTGGTATTATTTATGGTTATGTTGGGTTCATAAAATGTGTTAAGAAATACTTCTTCGAATTTTTGGAAGACTTTGAGGATAGGTTTCAAATCTTCTTGAATGTTTGTTATAATTCACTGTTGAAGCTGTCTTGGACCTGGACTTTCATTTTTTGTAAAGGTTTTGATGGTTGCTTCAGTTTTTCTCACTTGTGGTTAGTCTATTTAGATTTTCCAATTCTTCATTATTTATATTGGGAATGTTATATATTTTTAGGAACTTATCCATATTTTCTAGGTTATTGAATTTGGTAGCATACAGTATTCCAGCTTTGACAAGTATGTTCTTCCATACAGTCAATTCCCTTTTGATGATGTTTATTCAGCTGTGCAGAAGCTTTTACATTTGATGTAGTCCCATTTGTTTATTCTTTCCTTTATTTCCTTTGCCCTAGGAGATATAATGGCAAAAATATTGCTATGTGAGATATCTGAAATTTTACTACCTGTTTCCTATTAAGATTATTATGATATCATGACTTATATTTAAGTATTTTATCCATTTGGACTTGTGTGTTATTCTAGATGTACAACTAGGTTGTTTATTTGAGATTTTTCTACCTTCAGTAGGGAAGTCTATAATGCTATGAAATTCCCTCTCAGGACTGCTTTCACTGTGTCCCATAGGTTTTGGGTTATTTTGTGTTCATTTTCATTTGTTTTTAGATACTCTTTGATTTCTTCTTTGATCTTATTGTTAACCCATTCATTGTTTAACATGTTATTCAGCCTCCATGCATTTATTTATTTTTTCCTTGAGGTTGGGTCTAATTTCCAGCCATTGTGATGTCAGAAGATGCTCAATGTGATTTTAATTTTCTTGAATTTGTTAAGGCTTGTTTTCTCTCCTACCATGTGTTCTGTCTTTGAAAATGACCCATGTGCATTTCAGAAGAATGTTAATTTTGCTTCTTTGGGGTGACATGTTCTGTAAACTTCAATTAAGTCCATCTGATATAGAATGTTATTAATGCCACAATATCCTTATTGTTTTTTTGTTTGGAAGATCTGTCCATTGTTGACAGTGGTGTGTCAAAATCCCCTACGATGACTTTATTGCTATCAATCTCTTTTTAGAGTCCTCCAAGATTTTCTTTATATTTTTAGGTGTTCCTATATTGAGTGCAAATATGTTTATAAGTGTTATATCCTCTTGATAGATGCTCCCTTAAGTGTTATGTAGTGACCTTCTTTTTCTCTTGTTATGGCCTTTGTTTTGAAGTCTATTTTGTCTTATATAAGTATTGCTACCCCATTTTTATGGAATATTTTTTCCATCCTGTTGGGGACCACTCTGCCTGGTCTCAGGAAGCTGTGACCCACTGTGACTTAGGCTGAGTGAGAGACCGCCGGACCAGGAGCCACTAAGGAGACAAAAATGTATTTCCCTGGCATGAATGCTGCATGTTCATATGCCTCATTCCCTTCTGTTTGATTGGCAGTCAATGATGGGTAACAATTCTCTAGGATAGGGAATGAACCTAAGACAGATGCGATCACGTGGGAATGTTATAGGGAAGAGACTCATGGGGCTGTGGAAATAAAGGGGTGATCGACATCAACCCCTATGTCAAAGCCTGAGTCTCTGTTCTTGGATGTGAGAAATCCAAGTCTCCTGAATGCTTTTGCCTCCTGACTGCCAGGCTCAAGCCTATGGAAAACAGCAAATAGCTAAAGGGGCAGCCCAGACCAGAGATGGCAGACCCCCGAGGTAATCAGGCCTAGGACATAGAATATGAAAAAATCCTGTGAGATCTGTTTGCTGGAGGATGTTATTAAGTTGGAATTTGAAGGCACAGACAGGAAACCTTTGAGCCATGTAGTCCTTTCATATGATAAAACTCCAATCTCTGCCCAGAATCACAGCAGGAGTTCTGTTAGGACCTTTGTAATTCACCTGTTTCCTTTGATCCTTTCTGCCAGACTGAATCTGCAAACTGAGTCTGCTTTCTTAGTAAAAACCTACCTTCCTTGGGTAGAGAAACAGGGCATTTTCCACTAGAGAAAGTAGCCATGCCATTTCTATTCCCCCACAGAATCATAGAAGTTTCTGTGTATGTCTTTCTTGTGTTTTGACAAGGATCCGCAGCAGGGATGGATACTGCTGGACAGTATCCATCTTCACCATCCCTTCACTGTCAGCCTGTGTATATCTTTTGTTCTGAGGTGGGTCTCTTATAGGCAGGATATACACGGGTCATGTTTATTTGTCCATTCAGCTACCCAATGACTGGAGCACTTAATCCATTTACATTTAATGTTATTATTATAAGTACTTATCCATTGTCATTTTTTCCTTTTCTGCCTGTGTTCCTCTCTCTTACTTCTTCCTCTTAAAACATTCCCATAGCATCCCTTGCAATGTTGGTTTGGTGGACATGTACTCTTTTAGCCTTTTTTCTTCTTTTTCTGGTCTGGGAATCTTTTTATTTCACCTTCCATTTTAAATGAGAGCCTTGCTCTATAGAGTAGTCTTTGTTGCAGGTCCGTGTTTTTCATTACTTTGAATATTTCATGCCAGTCCTTTCTGGCTTGTAGTGTTTTTGTAGAGAAATCATCTGATAGCCCTATTGGAGCTCCTTTGTATGTTACTAGCTGTTTTTCCCTTGCTACCTTTAAGATTTTTACTGCCTTTTTATTTTGCCATTTTAATTGTGTTGTGTTTTAGAGTGGGCCTCTTTGGGTTCATCTTGATTGGGACTCTCTGTGTTTCATGAACTTGCATGACTTTTTCCTTCACTATGTTTGGGAAGTTTTGTGTCATTATTTTTTCAAACAGATTTTCTATCCCTTGCTCCCTTCTTCTGGTATCCCTATGATGTGAATATTGTTACATTTTATATTGTCCTGAAGCTCCCTTAATCTATTCTTATTCTTCTTGAATATTGTTTTCATTCTGTTGCTCTAACTGGGTGTTTTTTCTACCTTGTATTCCAACTTGCTGATTCAGTCCTTTGCTTTACCTAGCCTGCTTTTAATTCATTCTAGTGTATTCTTCATTTAAGATATTTTCTCCTTCATTTCTACCTGGTTCTTATTCACAGTTTCTATTTCCTTTTTCATGTGTATGTAGTTACCACTAAGTTCCTTATATCTCCCATAAAGTTCCTTGTAGTTCTAAGTTCTTTGAGCATCCATGTAACCATTACTTTGAACCCCATGTGAGATAAATTGCTTGCCTCATTTTCACTTAGCCCTTTTTCTGGGGGTTTCCCTTTTCCTTTAGATTAGGAGTTGTTTCTTTGTCTCCCCATTTTAGGTGATTCTTTTTTTGTTTCTGCATATTAGATGTATATGCTTTTGACCATTTTTCTTCATCAGTGGCCTTCTGTGGTTGGAGTCCTATGGGACTCAGTGGTGCAGTATTCTTGGTCTCCTGAGCTGGATGCTGTACAGATGCCCTTTATGCAGTTTATCTGAGCTATCCAGTTGTTTTTGGACTTTGATTGTTGTTGGCTCATTTGTTATTGGGTTCTCTCCTCTGGCTGGCTGACTGAGAGTCTCAACCCCCACTACATCTTGTATGCTGTTGTACAGGTGTTTCCAGAACAAAACAAAACTCACACCAGCAATAATGTCCCCCCAAAACACAGCAATCAGTAAAAAATTAGCACAGATTAATACGGGTGGAAAGAGAATAAGAACATTATAAGAAAGAAAAAAAGAATATGAGACGACTAAAGGACAGAAATGATTTTGAGAGGATAGAGGGAGGAGAAATAATTAGAGTAAGGAATATAAACAAGATGAGGAAATGGGAATTATAAAATTTAAAAGAAGAATAAGAAAGAGAAAGAAGAAGGCAAAATGGAGTCTGAAAGGGGAAGAGTAAAATATGAGATTTAAAATTAAAAAATAATGAAAATAGGAAAAACTTGAAGAAAAATAAAATATTAAAAAGCTATATGAGAAAAATAATGCAAATAATGAAATGGATTGAGGTAAAATTAATCTCATCAGAGTTTAGTGCTTGCCTACTGGCTTCTCCTTCTGGCAATGCCTCTGGTGTTCTGATGTTGGTGTAAGCCATTGTCAGATGATATTCAGTCTAGCTCTAGGCAGCCTGTTCAAAGCTACAAGTGATCCACAGTCTGTGGCTCTTTCCTTTGGCTTGGCTGAGTCCGAGATGGTCCTCACTGCTTTGAACTGCCAGCTTTTTAGCAGCACAAGGCCCACAGGTGAATCAACTAATGACCAAAATCACCACAGGTACTGCCTCCACCTGCCTCTGCTTGCAGTCCTGTCATTATTGTTGAGCTGCTGAAATGTCTGTTTCTGAGAGGGCTTCTGGTGGAATAAGGACGATGAGACCCCTGAATCTTCTGTGGGAGGTGCTGTTCAGACTTCAGGGAAAAGGGTGGGTGTGTTCAAACATCTCAGTGTTTCCCAGATATTTAATTGAACTCAGCAGGACAGGGACCCCAGTAGGGTAGTAGGTGGGGCCTCCAGAGCTCAGACTTTGGGTGTGATGGCTTTCCTAGGCTCTCCTGTGACAGGGAGGTGCCAGTCTGGTTCCCAGGAAAGTGTATAGAATGGCCATGCCCTAAATCCAGTCTCGGACACCGCTCACTTTGACTATGTTGCTGTCTCCTTAGCAGGGGATAAGATGCAGGTTGGGAGAAAATAATATAGATGCCAGGTAGGGCAAGCAGGATTCCAGAGGATGGGGCTATGAGTCTTTCTGAGACTGTGAGATGAGAGGTTTTCCTGCAGGGTAGGGTCATTGTTTTTTCTCCTGGGACAGGCTTGCTTTTTTCAAGAAAAATGGCTGCTTTGGCATGGTGTTATATCCCATCCCCAGGAACTCAGCAGCTGCTCTCTTATTCTTCTCCCCCAAGCCTCCCACTCCACGTGGCTGCAGACTGTGCTGCCCTTCCTTCACCCAAACCAAAGGCAAGTGGCTGGAATGCAAAACCTGTGCATTGGCCCATTAGAACACAAGGAAAGAGGGAAAAAAGTGGTGTTGTCTCTAGCAGACTCTTTCTCTGGCAGGCAAAAAAAACCCCATGACCTTCGACAGCTGGATGCTGTGGGCAGGTGATCCCCACACTGATGCTCTGTGATTGGGAGCCTGGTCAGAGATACAGGCCTCACTCCTCTCTGAGGGAAGGTCCCTCAGCTGTGCAGCCACCTCAGACTGCATGGCTGCTGCCCATGAAATTGGTGCCAACTGCTCATGAAAGTGGTGCTGGCCCCTTTCACATCCTTGCCCTTTCTGATAGTCATGAGTTGTTTTCCACCTGCCCTTGATTAAGTATCTCCTCCTCAGGTAGTGCTCAGTTGTTTATTTTAGGTGGATATTCCCCTCTTCTTTATTATTTTCAGCTTGGTTCTGGGAGGTGGTGTGAAATAAACTCTCCTACTCTGTCACTATCTTACTTCTGTGCTCTGAATTCTCTGTCATTTATATTACATAGTTCCATGTGTTCCAGTTTTCTTTCTGGAGATTTTTAAATTTCTTTCTGAGTTTCCTTGTTGTCTTGGTTATTCATGGTATTGGATGGGCTTCTTTGTCTAGGCATCTATTGTATTAATTTGCCCTTCTCTAGTTTCCCGTGAAGAGATCTTTCTACTATTTTCCAGTAGGTGGCACTGAATCACAAGTTTTTTAGCTCTCTGAAATCCCAAAGCTAACCTCTGGGTCTTCCATCAGTTGAGCCCATATAGCCACAGTGTGGGTGGGTTTTCTTTTGCCCTCTCAGTAATGGCCACCTCAGACCTCCCCAGGGTCCCTTGCCACATCCCACAACTGGGTATCAGTCACAGAGGGAAACAGATTTTGACATAAAAGTTCTCAGATTTGAAGATAATGTGCTCTGAAACCAAGAGCCACAGGAGGTACGTTTGGGGAGTCTCTAAGGTGTCAGTGCTCTGTGGATTCATTTCTTTGTTTGGGACACTGACCACTTGATAGTCATTAGTTGTGGCAGAACCCCTGTGCTATGTCCTTGTCCAGGCCTCTTGGATGACTCAGGCAGTTCACACAACTCACTCCTGCAGGAGTATAACACTGGGACTCTGCTCCTCCCAGCTGGCTGAAGGAAGTGATGGCTACAGCTGGCCTCCTCTCTTTTCCTTGCCAAGCTCACCACAAACTCAGGGCTGAAGGGTTGCCACCATGGCCATCTGAGCTTTCCTGCCTTCTCACCTCCCATGGTTGTTCCTGTTTGTCCACCTTTAGATGCTTCAATGTGCAGTTCTCAGGTGTGCCTGTATGTTGAGCAGGGAATTATTTGTTGCGTCATAGCTGATCAACTTGTTGAAATTTCAGGGGAAGAGGCCAAGGTGAATCTCTCATGTTGCCATTCCTTTAATGTCCCAAAGTAACTTTTTAAAAAATCAAGTGCTTATACTTGTATGTAAGGATTTCTGGTTCCAAGAATTAACCAGTCAGATGCAACCTTATACAATGTAACCAACAATGTGCATTTCTATTATATAACCTATATATTTATGGTTCAAGACAGGGCATTCACACCTGATAGCTATTGTTGTGTTTGCTGTTGTCATTTTTTAACAGTCTAAGGGAAAAAAGGTCAGTGCCCCTGACTAAGTAGTCAGGTATTGCATGTTTTAAAAATTTTGCAGCACACCAGTTGAAAATCGTTGGCCTAGGAATATATACAACAACAAATGCTTTGTCCCCACATTCACCCCCCCTCTCCCTGAATCCAGTCTCCAAGGACAGCCATCATTATATTTTTTCCAATTTTTCCAGAGTGTCCATGCATACAGAGCAAGCCTATACTATATAGAATCTCACCCCTGCCCTTTTTAAAACCACAAATCAATTTCTTTATCTGTAAATGTGATCAAAATAGTTCAGAATACCTGGAAGAGTTCTTGAGATGTTCTTACTGCCTGTGACAACTATTGTTAATATTTTTAAAAGAGTTTGAACTTTGCTTTTCTGACTACCAGTGAATCTCAAAGATTGTTTCATATTCACATCATGGACAGACAGGTCTGCTTCTTGTTTACAAGGCTATATAAGAATGCATTTTGTAGAAATAGTGTAACCTGTTTAATCTCTTATTGCTGGACTCTTAGAGTGCTTTCACTATTATAACAAAGACTGAATTATCTTGTATAAACATGAGTGTTATGGGCAACTGCATTTGCAAAATACATATAGTAATGGAACTACAGAGATAAGGGGGATGAATTTTAAATGTCAGTTGCCCTCAGAAGACTTTGTACCACTAAACACCACAAAAAAACTGAGCAGGAGTGTTCCGTTCATGGACCCTGGTCAACATGGGGTACAGTAAAATGTTTTGGCCCATTATCACTATGATAAATGAGAAGTGGTGATTCATATTGGTTGGACAATTTTACAAGTTGCAGAAAGGCCCATCAAACTATCTTACATGTTAAAAGGGATTTATTGACTCTCAAAAGACCTGGAGGTGGAGTACATGGGCTTTGGGGTTGATTTAGTCCTATACTGGATCAAAGCTTCCTTTTTCCTTCTGTTCTTTGGTTGTTTTTGCTGGGCTCCAGTTCCTGAACATGCCACTGTTGCAAGGACAATAGACTTACTCTGCCTGAGACTCAATACGAAGTCTACTAAAAAATGACCAGGGGCTCAATCCCCTCAAAATATGTTACAAGGTGGTATTCCTAGGAAATTCCCATAACACCCACTATAGTCCTCCTTTATAATGTGCATTTAAAAATGAGGTTGGGTGAGCACCTTGTTCAGTATCAATAGGCCCTCTCTATTTTGTGATCTGCATGCATTAGTTCCTTTCCAAGTTTTCCATTTTGCTAAGCCTTACTGATTTCTAAACACTTGGGTGGGCACTATCCAGTAGCTGCTGGTATGGTGTGAGGGACTTGTGGAGGCTGGCAGCCTGTGCCCAAGGTCTCTGTGTTCATTTTGGGCTCTGAACACATGCTGGGTACAGCCTAGGGACCCTGACATCTGTTGGGCAGGGTTCCTGCGTGTGTGACTCCCAAAAAACCTATCAGGTGTCTGTCACATGAACAAAATATGAGACAAGTCCTTGGCCCTCAGTGTCACATTCTGACTTGGGTGATCACAGCATAATAAATAGGACAGTATGTATAGAAAAGCTAAAACAGTTACAAGAAAAAAAAATCTGTGATGTTCTAAGTTAAATTACAGTAGCCAGAGAGTGAAAGAGGCAGGAATAATTAACCAGTTAGGAGCTGTGGGCTAGCTAGCAAAAGACTGCTCATATTCCTGAACATATGTTGGAGCTTTGAATCAACCTCCAGATGTCAATTAACTAACTGTGAGAAGCCATGACATCCTTCATATGCATGAACTTTGAAGACTATTGCCTGTAGCCAATCAAAAGTACTAAATATTTGTTTCTCACAGACCGTGCTTCACATTTTCCCATCCCCTCTTCTTTGTAGCCAATGTAGAATCTTTCAAAATAACTTACATTTTTCTCACCTGAAACCGAATGTATTAAAAGAACTCATCAACTCCAGGATGGGGGACTAGAGGACCCGTATGTCACCTTTTCCCCCTGGTGCTGCTACTGGTGGTTTGGACTTCTTGCCCCAGGATCTGATCCATTTTCTTGTTAGCAATGACCCAATAACCCTTTCTTTTAAGAATACTTTAAGACTTGGAAATTAAGATTTTTGTTTTACAAAATGATTCCTATAGGTTTCTCTCTGCCAGAGACGGACGGCTGGAGATGCAAAGAGCCATTTAAAGGGCCAATGCACAAATATTCATTTGTAGCCATTTACCCATGACTCCAGCAAAAGCGGAGGTAGAGTGGGCTAGAGACACCTGAGGAGAGACTGGGGACAGAAGCTGAGGAGAAAGCTGAGAGACTAGGTTCCAGAATCCTGGTGCTGAGTCATCACCCCTATTGCAGCAACCATCCAGTTCAAGCAGACCACTGCCCTCTGAGCAGCAGCAGTCTGAGGGGAAACAAAAGTCCCAACCTCAGGCAGGATTCTGCCCTGCCCTCTGAGGCTTAAGCCTCACTGCTGAGTGCAGAGTGACTAGATAAACAACTGAAGGAAACAGCCACACACAGCAGATCCCTGGCAGTCTCAGAGAAGGCTGCCTAAGGTCAGACAGGGTTAACATGTGACATCACCAGAGGCAGATCCAGAAAGAAAAAATGGTGGTAAATACCAGAGGCTACCAAGATGAAATCTGCTGTAGTCTTCCTCATGATTAGTGATATATTTCTTTTCTGAATAGATTTTTAACATTCATTTCTTCTCTAGCAAGTTTGTGCATATTAAGTGACTAGATTTTATACTATAGTTTGTATCCTTTCTTATAATAGTCTTAATCTCTTTATACCCTATTAATACTGGTTCATTTGCTGTTGATACTGAGATTGCAAGGAGGAAATATTTTTGCAGATGTTTGTTTGTTACCTAGGCTTTGTGGTTTTCTTCTGGCAGACCCTGCACAATAGAATACAAGATGTGATGGATGGAGTGACCCTCCTCACTCATCAGGTAGAGGGAAGGACACACCAAAGAATGATCCAATGATAATCAAAACCCAATTACTTCCAGAGAGCCAACATAAATGGCATAAAGGACATCCCAAGAGCATCAGGTTTAGGAGATCAAGGAGATTACACCACTGAATCTCACAGATTTCCTACTATAGAAGATCACACCACAAACTCTGGAAGTCAAAACTGTTCAATTTAAAAAGCAGAGGCAAACAAGATGAGTCTCAAAAACAATGGGTGATGCAGACCCCGGCTTGTGGGGTCCGTGACATTGTGGATAAGATATGAGAAATTCACATGGACTACTGAGTCCTTTGGAGGAAAAGGGATGCCATGGCTTCTCTCTCAAGAGGAGAAAAAGCCTCAGCCATTGCCTCGACAAGCCTTTATTGCTTTTCTGGGCACATTACATGATGGTCCTCATTTACTATGCACAGGTTTGCTTTAGGTGGTTCCCTTTTACAGAAAACAAAGGAGATGCTGCTACTAATCACATCACAAAAGAAGTATATTTGCAAATGCAAAGGGAAAAGTGGTTGAACTGGTTACACTCCATACTGGGGAGGTTTTAGCACAGTTAAGTGCTAAAGTTAGGAAGTTACAGTAAGTACTTGCTGTCTCAATTCAGGGGGAGGGAGTTTTAGCAAAAAGCAAGACTCAAAGCACCCTAGGTATAATGCAGGCCTGATTCCCCATGGGAGAACCTATCCATGGTTGTAGGTCCTATTCATTGGACCTCACTTTCCACTGGGAGCTGGGCCCATGCCACGCAGAACAGTCTCCTATAAATGGTCACACAAAGAAACCCTAAACCAAAGGAAAGGAAGAATCTTCAGACAGAATGCTAAATGAAGTAGAGGAAAGTCAACTATCAGATATTGAGTTCAAAACAGTGGTTATAGGGAAGCTCAAATAGCTCATTGTGAATTACTACACATTACAGGGAAACTATGAGGAAATTACTGCAAACTATATCAACATGAAAAAGTAAATAGAAACTAACAACAAGATCCAAGAGGAAATGAAGAATACAATTTCTGAAATGAAGAACATTGAAGGAATCAAGAGCAGGCTAGATAAAACAGAGGATCGAAACAGCGAGCTGAAAGACAAGGTAGAAAACCCCCCCAGAAAGAGCAAGAAAAAGAAAAAAGCCTCAAAAAGAAAGAAGTGTTAAGGGAACTGCAGGACAATATGAAATGTAATGATATCTGTATAATAGGGATACAAGAAGGAGAATAAGAGCAAAGGATAGAAAACCTGATTGAAAAAGTAATGATGGAAAAATTCCCTAATTTCATGAGAGAAAAAGTCACAAAAATCCAGGAAATATGGAGAGTCCCAATCAAGAGGAACATGAAGAGGTACACTCCAAGACAAATCATAATTAAAATTTAAAAATTTCAAGACACAGAGAGATTCTTGAAGGCAGCAAGAGAGAAACAGGAAGTAACATATAAGGGAGCACTGAGAAGTCTAGCAGCTGACTTCTCAATTGAAACACTGCAAGCCAGAGGGAATGGCAAGAACTATTTCAAATAATGAAAAGCAACAGCCTGAAACCAAGACTACTCTACCCAGCAAGGCTCTCAATTAAAATGGAAGGCTAAATAATGAGTTTCCCAGAGAATATAAGGACAAAAGAATACACCTCCACCAAACCAGCACTACAAGAGATGTTAAAAGGACTGCTTTAAGGAAAGGAAGAAAAAGAGTGAGAGAGTGAGAAGTAGTCTGGTATGAAGGGAGTAAAATGGTAATGAATAAGTACCTATTAATAATAACCTCAAAAGTAAATGGATTAAATGCTCCAATCAAAAGACACACAGTAGCTAAATGGATAAGAAGACATGACCCACCCATATGCTGCCTACAAGAGACCTACCTCAGAAGAAAAGAACTACACAGGCTGAAAGAGAAGGTTTGGAAAAATTATTCCAAGTAAATTGACAGGAAAAAAAAAAGCAAGGGTAGCAATAGTTATATCAGACAAAAATTGACTTTAAAACAAAGGCCATTAAAACAGACACGGAAGGGCATTTCATAATACTCAGAGGAAGAATATCAAGAAGACACCAACATTATAAACATATATGCACCAATCCTTAGAGTGACCAAATATATAAGAAAAATCTTGGAGGACTTCAAGAAATATATACATAGATAGCAACACATTTATGCTAAGTGATTTTATCACCCCACTGTCAAAAATGGATAGGTCTTCCAAACAAAATATCAACAAGGATATTGTGGCATTAAACAATGTCCTAGATTAAATGCACTTCACTGAATATATATAACCATTCATCCCAAAGAAGCAAAACATATTCTTTTCAAGTGCACATGGAACATTTTCAAAGATAGATCATGGGATAGGATACAACACAAGTGCCAACAATTTCAGGAAAATTAAAATCATATCAAGCATCTTCTTGGACCCCAAAGTCCTAAATCTAGAAACCAACCTCAATGAAAGAAGTAAAAAACCCTCAACTTCATGGAGACTGATAGGACGCTATTACACAATGAATGGGTCAACAATGAGATCAAGGAAGAAATCAGAAAGTTTCTGAAAACAAATGAAAATGGACTCACAGCAGTCCAAAACTTATGGGGCACAGCAAAGGTGGTCCTGAGAGGGAAGTTAGTAGAAATACAGGCCTACCTAAAAAAGATAGAAACATTTTTTTTAAAAAAAGCCTAATCCTACAACTACAAGAACTCAAAGAAAAACAACAAAACAAAAGCCCATAGCAAGCAGAAGGAAGGAAATAACTAAGACCAAAGCAGAATTAAATGACATAGAGGCTAAAAGCACAATTCTAAGTATCAATAAATCCAAGAGCTGGTTGTTTGAAAAGATAAACAAAATCAACAAACCTTTTAGCAGACTCATAAAGGAAAAAAGAGAGAGGTCCCCAATAAACACAATCAGAAGTGAAAGAGGAGAGACTACAACTGATACCATAGAAATACAAATGATTGTAAGAAATTAACTACGAAGAAATACATGCCAAGAAATTTGAAAACCTAGGTGAAATGGACAAATTTCTAGAAAAATATAGTCTTCCAAAACTGAGTGAAGAAGAAGCAGAAAGCCTGAACAGACTAATAACAGCTGATGAAAATTAAGCAGTAATCAAAAAATGCCCAATGCACAAAAGCCCTGGACTAGATGGTTTCACAGGAGAATTCTACAAAGCATTTAAGGAAGATCTAACCCCTATCCTTCACAGACTATTCCAAAAAATCCAAAATGATGGAAGACTCCCAAACTCTTTTTATGAGGCCAGCATCATCCTAATCCCAAAACCAGATAAAGACACAACAAAGAAAGAAAACTTCAGGCCAATATCGCTGATGAACATTGATGCTAAAATCCTCAACAAAATACTGGAAAACTGCATCCAACAATACATTAGAAAGATCATCCACCGTGACCAAGTGGGTTTCATCCCAGGGATGCAAGGATGGTACAATATTCACAAATCAATAAATGTAATACATCACATAAACAAAAGGAAAGGCAAAAATCACATAATCATATCAATAGATGCAGAAAAACATTTGATAAGGTACAGAATCCATTTATGATAGAAATACCCAGCAAAGTGGGAACAGAGGGAGCATTCCTCAATGCAATAAAGGCCATATATGAGAGACCTACAGCCAACATCATACTCAATGGGCAAAAACTAAAATCTTTTCCACTAAGATCAGTTGATTAATTGAAACAATGTCTACTTTCACCACTTCTATTCATCATAGTATTGGAAGTTTTAGCCACTGTGATCAGACAAGAAAAGGAAATAAAAGGCATCCAAATCAGAAAGAAGCAAACAAAGCTGTCATTGTTTGCAGATGACATGATAGTGTACATAGAAAATCCTATAGACTCGGCCAAAAAACTGCTTGACCTAATAAATGAATTTGGCAAAACAGCAGGATAACAAAGTCAATATCCAGAAATCAAAGGCATTTTTGTACACCACCAATGAAACAACAGAAGCAGAAATCAGGAAAAAAATTCCATTTGATATAGCAAAAATAAAAATAAAATACCTAGGAATAAACCTAACCAAAGAGGTGAAAGAACTGTATTCAGGACACTACATAACACTGAAGAAAGAAATCAAGGAAGACACAAATAGAAACATGTACCGTGTTCATGGATTAGAAGAATTAACATCATCAAAATGTCCATACTACCCAAAGCAATCTACAGATTCAATGCAATACCTATTAAAGTACCAATGGCATATTTAATAGACATAGAACAAACACTTCAAAAATTTATATGGAACTATAACTGACCCCAAATAGCTACTGCAATTTGGAGAAAGAAGAATAAAGTAGGAGGGATCACAATACCTGACACTAAACTGTATTACAAGGCCACTGTGATCAAAACAGTCTGGTACTGGCATAAAAACAGACACATAGACTAATGGAACAGAACAGAGAGCCCAGAGATAAACTCAAGTCTCTATGGTCAATTAATATTTGACAAAGGGGACAGCAACATAAAATGGAGTAAAAAGAGTCTCTTTGACAAATGGTGTTGGGAGAACTGGACAGCTACATAAAAAAAAAAGAAAAAGAAATTCGAGCACCAATTTACACCATACACAAAAATAAATTCAATGTGGATAAAAGATTTAAATATAAACTGTGACACCATTAAAGTCCTAGAGGAGAACATAGGCAGGGAAATCTCAGATATTTCATGCAGCAACATTTTTACTGATATGTCCCCTAGAGCAAGGGACATAAAGGAAAGAATAAACAAGTGGGATCTCATCAAAATAAAAAGCTTCTGCATGGCTAAAGATAGCAGTATTAAAATAAAAAGAGAATCAACTATATGGGAAAATATATTTGCCAATGATACCTCAGATAAGGGTTTAATCTCCAAAATACATGAAGAACTTACATGACTCCACTCTAAGAAGACAAGCAACCCTATTAAAAATAATGGGCAAAGGACTTGAACAGACATTTGTCCAAGGAGGACACACAGAGGAACTAGAGACACATCAAAAGATGCTCAATATTGCTAGCTATCAGAAAGATGCAAATTAAAACCACAATGAGATACCACTTCACACCAGTCAGAATGGCCATCATAAACAAAGCAACAAACAACAAGTGTTGGAGAGGTTGTGGAGAAAAGGGGACCCTAGTGCACTGTTGGTGGGACTGCAGACTGGTACAACCACTATGGAAAACAGTATGGAATTTCCTCAGAAAACTAAAAGTGGATCTACCTTTTGACCTAGCAATTCCACTGCTGGGATTATATCCTAAGAATCCTGAAACACCAATTAAAAAGAACCTATGCACCCCAATGTTCATAGCAGCACAATTTACAATAGCCAAGTGCTGGAAGCAACCTAGGTACCCAACAGCAAATGAATGGATACAAAAATTGTGGCACATTTACACAATGGAATTCCACATAGCAGAAAGAAAGAAGGAGCTCCTACCCTTTGCAACAGCATGGATGAAGCTGGAAACCATTATGCTAAGCAAAATAAACCAGGCAATGAAAGACAAATACCATATGATCTCACCTTTAACAGGAACCTAAACAGCAAAACAAACAAACAAGCGAAATATAGCCAGACACTGAAATAGAAAACAGGCTGACAGTGACCAGAGGGGAGGGAGGAGGGAATTTCAGGGGAGAGTGGGAAGGGTTTACAAGAACAACTATAAAGGACACATGAACAAACTAGGGGGTGGTGAAAATGGGAGGGAGGTGGGGAGGGATGGGTGGGTGGGCTAGGATGGGAGTAAAGGACAGAAAACTGTACTTGACAACAATTAAAATTAAATTGAAAAACAAAAACAACCCCCCCCCCCAAAATCTGCTAGCACACAAAAGCCCTGGACCAGATGGTTTCACAAGAGAATTTTACAAACATTTAAGGAAGAGCTAACACCTATCCTTCACAGACTGTTCCGAAAAATCCAAGAAGACAGAACACTCTCAAACACTTTTTATGAAGCCAGTATCATCCTAACCCCCAAACCAGATAAAGACACAACAAAGAAAGAAGACTACAGGCCAAATTCTCTGATGAACATAGATGGTAAAATCCACAGCAAAATATGGGCAAATCATACCAGCAATATATTAAAAAGATCATACATCATGATCAAGTGGGATTCATCCCAGGGATGCAAGGATGGTACAATATTTACAAATCAATAAATGTAATATATTACATAAATGAAAGGAAAGACAAAAATCACATGATCATATCAACAGATGCTAAAAACGTATTTGATAAGGTACAGCACCCATTTATGATAAAGGCACTCAGCAACATGGGAGTAGAGGGATCATACATCGACATAATAAAGGCCACAAAAGAAAAACCTACAGCCAATATCATATGCAACAGGCAAAACTAAAATCTTTCCCACTAAGATCACGAACAAGATAAGGATGTCCACTTTCACCACTTCTATTCAACATTGTATTAGAAGTGCTAGCTACAGCAATTGGACAAGAAAAAGAAATAAAAGGCATTCAAATTAGAAAGAAGAAAGCAAAACTGTCATTGTTTGCAGATGGCATGATAGTATATATAGAAAATCATATAGACTCCTCCAAAAGGCTACTTGATCTAATAAGTGAGTTGAGCAAAGCAATGGAATTCAAAATCAATATTTAGAAATTGAAGGCATTTTCGCAAACCAATAATCAAATATCAGAAAAAAATCAAGAAAAAGTCCCATTTGATATGACAATAAAATAAAAATAACTAGGAATAAACCTCAACAAGGAGACAAAAGACCTGTACTCAGAAAACTACACAACACTGAAGAAAGGACTTAAGGAACACACAAACAAATGGAAGCATGTGCCATGCTCATGGATTAGAAGAATTAACATCATCAAAATGTCCATACTACCCAAAGTAATGCATAGATTCAATGAAATCCCTATTAAACTATCAATGACATATTTCACAGATATAGAACAAACATTTCAGAAATTTATATGGAATCATAGATAACCCTGAATAGCTGCAGCAATTTTGAGAAAGAAGAGCAAAGTAGAAGGGGTCACAGGACCTAATATCAAATTGTATTACAAGGCAACTGTAATTAAAACAGCCTGGTACTGGCATAAGAACAGACATGTAGACCAACGGAACAGAATAGAGAGCCCAGAAATAAAGTGAAGCCTCTATGGTCCATTAATATTTAATAAAGGGAGTAGAAGCATAAAATGGAGTGAAAATAGCCTCTTTAACAAATGGTGTTGGGAGATCTGGACAGCTATATGCAAAAAAAAATGAAACTTGATTACCAAGTTACAGCATACACAAAAATAAATTCAACGTGGATAAAAGACTTAAATATAAGTTGTGACACCATAAAATTCCTAGAGGAATACCTCAGCAGGAAAATCTCATAAATTCCATGCAGCAATATCTTCATTGGTATGTCCCCTAAAGCAAGGAATGTAAAGGAAAGAATAAATGAATGCGACCTCATCAAATTAAAAAGCTTGTTCATGGCTAAAGAAAACAGCATTAGAATGAAAAGAGAACCAACTGTGTGGGAAAACATATTTGCCAATGACACCTTGGACAAGGGTTTGATCTCCAAAATATATAAAGAACTCACATGATTCCACTCCAGGAAAACCAAAATTCCAAGTAAAGGATGGACAAAGAGTCTGAAGAGACAATTCTCCAAGGAGGACATACAGAGGTCCCAGAGGCATATAGAAAAATTATCAGCATCACTAGCCATCAGAGAGATGCAAATTAAAACCACAATGAGATACCACTTCACACAGGTGAGAATGACCATCATGAACATTTCAACAAGCAAGTGTTGGAGAGGATGTGGAGAAAGGAAACCCTAGTACACTGTTGGTAGGAATGCAGACTGGTGCAGCCACTGTGGAAAACAGTATAGAATTTCATTAGAAAACTAAAAATGGAAATTGCCTTTTGATTTGGTAGTTCCATTCCTTGGATTATACCCTAAGAATCCTGAAACACCTATCCATAAGGACCGATTCACACCAATGTTCATAGCAACACAATTTACAATAGCCAAGTGCTGGAAGCAACCTAAGTGTCCATGAATAAATGAGTGGATAAAAAAAACCAAAATGGTGGTACATTTACACAATGGAATATTATGCAGCAGAAAGAAAGAAGGACCTTCTACCCTTTGCTATAGCTTGAATCAATTTGGAAAGCATTATGCTAAGTGAAATATGCTAGGCAGTGAAAGACAAATACCATACAATCTCACCTATAAGTGGAACCTAATCAACCAACCAAACAATCAAGCAAAATATAACAAGAGACATTGAAATTAAGAACAAACAGACAGTAACCAGAGGGAAGGTGAAAGGGGATAATGGGGATAAAGGGAGAATAATTGTCAAGGAGCATGTATAAAGGACACATGGACAAAGCTAGAGAGAGTAGGATCAAGGGTGGGAGTTGGGGATTGCTAAGGTTGCAGGGGAGTGGTATGGGGAAAATGCAGATAACTGTACTTGAACAATTTTTAAATAGACTTAAGAAATAAATAAAGAGAAGAGTAGAAAAGAAAAGAGAAAAAAAATGATGCCTGTAAAGTTGGAGGTGGGGTAGCCAGAGGCTTTTTATGAGTAGGGCTCTGGGAGGTCACTCTGAGGAGGTAAGCTTGGAGCAACAACTCCAGGAGTTGTGAGGGCCTTTGGGAGAGGCTGGAGAACCATATGGCAGGAAGGGCAGGCTACAAGCCCCTCTGCTGTCAGCCACTCTTGGTCTGAATGAGACTCCATGCCCAAGGGTCCCTGCTTCCCACCTAGCTGGGTGTGTAGAAGGCAGGCAGTGTTCTACAGGATGATCAGCCCTGGCCATGACCAGACACCCAGACACTGGGCACTGGGCCCACTCCTCCTGGACACACCCAGATAGAGCAGTTAGGATCCTCAGAGAAGATACTACCCAGCAGGGATGCCCACCTGGAGGAACCCCTACATGTCTCCCATCCACTCAGTGCTCTGCCTCCAGGCTGTACTTACCAGGGCCTTTTGCTTTGCAGCCTTTCGTAGGAGAGAACCCTGCCCTTCCCAGTGAGGGTTGGAGCCAGGGAGGGGAACCTAAGCTGGATTGGGGCAGGAAGGATGGGAAAGGAATCCAGTTTGGGGGCCAAGTTCTGTTCCTACCTTCGTCATTCCTGAGATTACAGGACATTCAGGCAAAGGTTTTCACAAAGTTGGGAGTGAAAGACTAAATTTTAAGTGTTTTTTCATTCCTTCCCATCCATTGCCTTCATCCCAGCAATGAAACCTTGAAACAAATGGTGTGGATGCATTTATATTTTCAGCCTGTGAATACAGATAAAAGTGGACATGAATTTATAAACTTGATTTAGAAAATTAATTGTAAGGAAAATCTCGATGAAGTGGTTACAATTTTTCTTATTTTTGCAACTTTTTATAAATTTTAAATTATTCTAATTCTAAGGTTTATTTAAAAAAATAATTGTGCTAATGAGTGATGTTAATCCCTGTGTGGGTTCCCCCCCCCAAATCCACAAACCTTATTATCAGTGAAAAACGAGTTCTTATGGAGTCTGTGTGAAAAGGGTTTCCCAAGATCTGCACAGTGGTTCTTTACTGAACTTTATTGATGTTGTAAAATTAAGTGGGTTCCCCTCCTGACTTCTCAATGTCTCATCTTTGTCCATCTCACCATGAAAAAAGTCCAGTCTTGTACTCAGCAAGGCCAACACAAAAGCCAGTTGTTGGGAGCCGCCCCGCCTGGTTTCAGGAGCTGTAACCTACCCACCACTACCCATGGCTAAGGCTGAGTGAGCAAACTTCAGACCATAAGCCACTAAGGAGACAAAGCTTATCTCCCTGGCAGGAGCTCTGCTTCTGCTCCTTTTTCCATAACTGGCCCACAATGCTTGATCAGTTAGCCAATGACAGGTAACAATTCCCCAAGGAAGGAACCACCTAAGACAGACATGATCATGTGGAGGCCCCAGGGAAGGAGTTGGGGGGCTATGGAGAAAGGGGTGATGGACCCTCACCCCTCAGATTTGACAAAGCCTGAGTCCTCATTCTGCATGCAAGAAGTCTCCTAATTTCTTGGCTCTCTTGCCTCCTCTGCCTGACTTAAGCCTGAAACAATCACAGAGGGCTGTGCAGCCCTGTGCTAGCTAGAAGGGGCTCTCTGGCTAATCAGGCCTGAAAAAGGAAATATAAAATGCTGTGAAACCTGCTTTGCTATGAATGCTCTTAATTAAATGATAAGGGAAAGAGCAGGAAATGAGTTTGTTTCCCAAAGTTTTGTAGCCCGTTAGCTAACAGACCCTGATTCAGAATAGGCCCTCAGAGTTCTTTGTATATTATCTATTGTTTGATCCTTACTGCCTGACGATGATTAATGGACTTTACCAGTATCCCTGTGCAAATTGAAAGCCAATAAAAACCTGTGAAGGGAAGGATCGGGATGCTCTCCTCTTGAGAGAGTTGCCAGGCCACTCCGAGGCACCCTCCCCTTGAGAGAGTAGCCGAGCCATCCCTTTTCCTCCACAGGACTTAGTAGTCCCTGTGAATTTATCTCATGTCTCATCCATAACGCGCAGGCACTGTGAAGTAGTGTCTGCGTCAGCCAGTGTCTAGTCCAGCATCTTGTGAGCTTAGCCTGTGTTTCCAGCTGCAGTCCATTGCTATGCTGCAATATTCAGGCTCTGTCTTGAAATCTGTGTATGGAGACCATGAGGCCATGGGCCACATGACTGCCAAGGCCATATGGCTGTGAAAAGAGGACATGTGAGTGTGCACAGTACAAGTTCAGGTCTGAGATAGACTTGTTTCCTGGGACTATATTAGTTTGGGTTTGGGATGGATCAGGTGCCTTTCCAAAGAAACAGTCATCTTTCCAAAGCTTTCATGGGCTTTGGATAGGTTTACACCCACTAGTTAGACTGACAGGCCTCTTTGGTCAAGCACCTCTCCCTGAGCCTCCCAACAATTTAGTACTGGAGGGGGGAAGAGGAGAGTGTTAATCCTTTGGTGGAGCAATGCTGTGGTCCCCTGGAGTGTGGAAACCTGTAGTTTCCAGGGAAAGCAAATAGGCTTGTGCTCCCCATCTTATTAAGCTCAATATCTAGTTCTCTTTGCTTCCCATTCCTAGCTAAATACTGACAGTAACATTATGGTGTGGAGAAGGGGAAGGGAGGGGCTCACTTTTTCTGTCTTTCACTCTCTCCTGGTTATGGTTATTTCCAGGTCTCTGAGACAGGTCAGCTCTCAGGTAAAACTGCAGCTAAGAGGCTATGACAGAGCAAGGTCTGTTGGTTTCTTACTGTGGCTTTGGTTTTAGTTTGATTAAAACCACAGAGGCAGAGTAGAAGGGTGGGTAGGGAGCAGAGGGAAATCTTGGGTAGTCTGAAGGAGAAGTAGTAAGGCCCTCACTGGGCAGAGGTGGGAGGGATAGGTGCTGGGTCTGGGGAGGGTAGGAGGTGAAGAACAGTTACTTGGAGCATTCTGGTAGAAGTGAAATGGGGTGTGGGGTGTGAAACGAACAGTGAGAAAAACTAAGGGGGTACTGGTGGACCATTTTCACTCAGATTCAATATTCAGGAAATGCCACAAATCAAGAAGCTTCTAAATGCGGTCAGTTCCAAGCTCAGCAGGTGCACACTGATCCTGCTCATTTTTGTTGACCATGATCCATGTAGCAGGCTCTGTCCTACAAATGCCACACATACTTATGTCAGGTATAATACTACCCTGCTATACAGATGACAAAACTGAAGCTTGCAGAAGCTGAGCAGCAGCTGAAATTTGGGCCCTGTTGGTGTCTCTGCAATTCCCATTTTTTAAAAAGGTTTTTTTTTTTTTTAAATTTATTTTTAGAGAGGGGAAAGGAGAAAGAGGAAGAGAAAAGCATTGCCATTGATGTGTGAGAGAAACATCAATTGGATGCTTCTCACATGCCCCCAACTAGGGACCTTGCCTGCAATCCAGGCATGTGCCCTGACTGGGAATCAAACTGGTGACCTTTCAGTTTGCAGGTGGGCACTTAACACACTGAGCCACACCAGCCAGGCTCTGCAATGCCCATTTTCAACCTTCACACTTCTCTGACAAATCACAGTCCCCTAGTGAAAGAAAAGAGTGGATGTTCCAATAAATCAGCAGTCCTCCATCCTATTGAGCACCAGAATTTTCATGGATGGTTGGTTTGGTTGGTGGTGGGGTCCAAGAACCTGAATTCTCGGCAAATGCCTAGGTGATGGTCCAGAGAAGCACAGCTCTAGAAAGTTTCTAGAGTGCATCTAGAAATAAGGATCAGGCTTTGAAAATGCTATCTGAGGCTCTTTCCAGGCTTGCAGGTTATAACATCTTTAAAGGGAAGCTTTTCCTAGGCTACCTTGTCTAGAATCCAAGATTATGATATTTTCTTTGTATTTGAAGAAATGCCACAAGCCAGTGTGCAAGGCTGCCACCCAGCTTGTCAATGTTTACTGTACCAGCATGGATGAACAGAGAGACAAGCTGTCCCTGCTGGAGGTGGAGGAGGCCATGCTGACGTAGGATGTAAGTCCCATCTCCAGGCAGACAGTTCTGGGTGAGGTTTTCAGTTTACCACTTCCAACTCATTCTATGCCAGCAAGTTTACTGCCAGCCTGTGAAGCACACAGAAATAAACAAGATGAGGGTCCTTATTGTGCCCAGTGAGACAGCAAAGTTTGAGGGCCATCCACAATGCTACTCCCACCAGACCTTCATTTTGAAAATGCTACCTGGTCCAACTACACAGAAATGAGATTGTGTAGGGTTGCTGTCACTTGAGGGAGGTGGTGGGTGCCAGACACCCTCCCTGTGGTTTCTAATGTGGAAGCCATGTTTTCCTTGTGGAGGGTGGGGCTGCTGCAGTTCATACTACATACTAGCAGCCTGTCTGCTGATGTTATGTTTAATTCCCCTTGCTAATCTACCTTTTCCCTTGCCCTACAAAAGGCCTAAGTTCTGAAATTCTGAAATATAAAAAGGCAATAGAAATGTTGCCAGCTTTGTGTGTTTGGGATTGAGGGTGGTTGGAGCGGTGTTTCAGGGGAGGGGCTCCTGTGGTGGGATGGGAGGGGCTGAGTTCCTTAGCTGAGCTGCATGCCCAGCAATTCACACACACACACACACACACACACACACACACACACACACTCGCACCTGCAAATCATGGTAGAAAGTGAAATAGCTCATCTTCAGCCTAAAGCAGGAGATTAAGGTCTAAACCTTTATCCTTTCTGCTCACACTTCTCCTGTTAAAAGACAGAATGTTCTACGAATAGGGTCACCTTATACACTTCATGCTAGTCAGTGATCATCTGACTCACGTTCCCCAGAGCTAGGAGATGACAACTAAATAGTAATTGTAAAGCCCAAACAGGATGGTGGCTCAACAGAGGCAGGGTGTAGGGCCTTGGCTTTAATGGAGGATGGTAGGGCCAGATGTCTTCATGTCTATATCTAAACTACATCTATATTTACATTAGGCAGTTTTTTTTTAGTTTTAAATATATCTTATGCTTCAAGCAGGTAAGGCTCCTGATGTTCTTGGGAAGTCAAGGAACAAGGTCTTTCCAGCCTTGCCTCAGTGATCTCTACCATCCAGAGACATCCTCTCCTTAAGAGACAGTAATAGGGTGTCTGCATTTTATGTCCTGTGTTCAGTGGGGTCATGTAGACTCCAGGCCTCTTCTTAACTCAGCAGGTTCTGTTGAATTCCCTTCTCTTTCTGCTAGAGGCAAGGGAGATGGCACCTCACTACTCCTCCCTGTGGGGAGATAGAACAGAACAGGGCCCTTGGAGCAGGGAAAAGGCTTTCTCCCAGGAAATCTCTCCCCAAAATACCCTGCCTCCCCTCCTTATGAGACAATGGACACTGGCACCCTGAGGCCCCATCCTGATAAGCACTGGGGAGTTGAGGGTTTCCTTGCTGTTGTCAGTCTGATGAGGGTGTGGTACCTCCTGCTATCACCTAGGTGGCTGCTATGCAATGGCAAGGGGGATGGATGTGGGGAAACCACCAGTGTTCATTGCTGACCTTAACTAATTAATTCTATTACAGTAAATTGAGTTTATGCATTATTTTCTTCCTACCTTCCTTCCACATGTATTTTTGTTTTCCCTTTTTAATTCTTTTCTTGTGCCTTTATGGAAATATGGCCTGTCCTTTGTTGCACATACCCTTCTCCAGTTTGTCACTGCTTATGTTTGGCTATATGTAAAAAGATCATTGAATAACAGTGGCTTCAATAAAATGGAATTGTATTTCTTGATCTCCGAGAGAAGCCAGAGCTTGTGAGGTTGACAGGACCAGTAGTACCTGCTTTCTATTCCTCCTTCCTTTTCATGTGGCCACAAAATGAGCCTCATTGGCCCTGTAAAACTGCTAGAACATCAGTCCTCACACTTGCTTTCCAAACAACAGTATGAAGGTTGGGAGGGAAGAAAGATTGGCTGCCCCAATCGTTTAAGACTTCCCTCATATCTCACTTGCTCCAGTCACAGGACCGCCCTACCTAGGTGGCTGAAGGAAGGCTGGTCATTCTTCTGAGTACTTTCTGAATCAAAACCCCATTTTCCCTTGTTCCTGAAGGAGGGACAAATGGATACTAGGGGGGCCACTAGAGGTCTACCCTAGTGCTCTTCAGAATATGCAACCTGTATTTTTTATTTCCCAAATCTATTGCTTCATGGGGACAACAGCTGTTGTCTTGAAGCTTGTCAGGCCAATGATTCAGACCCCAGGGTGTTTGTGTCAAGTTCTCTCAGAGCCTGATGGACTTGTGCCCTCTATCCAGGCCTGTGTTAATGATGTGGCATTCCATCTGGTCCCTTAAAGAGGAGGACTTTGAGATTTGAAGGCCAGCAGCATCTCCCTCCAAATCAATCTCTGCACTAATGTTCCCACCCCACTCCATGTTCCTCCTAAGGGACAGTGCTCCAGGGTCTCAGATAATTCTACATCTTGGTTTGGAACCTCACTCTCATGCGTCACATGTACAATATTTTACAGTATCCCAGCTGAATTGCTTGCCTCATCTTACTATGCACCCATCAATGTGGCTAGCTGAATCACTGTTTCTGTGTCTTTGACACTGAATTTAATTTACCATTTCAATATCTTACCTCCTGATTACAAACTCTTTGAGTGGAATACATATGTGCCTACTTTGGTTCCCCACAGTGCCTTGGCAGACAAATTCCCTTACTGGGGCACACTCCCTGTATGCCCATTGCAAACCTTTTTTCTCACTTAGGAATAGGTTTTGCTACAGTATGTGACATAGGCCCTGAGCCAGTAATGGCTTAAAGATAGGACTTTTTGGTGGTTTCATATGATCGCCAGGGACCTAGGCTCCCACCAGCTCAACACAAAACAGTGGTCCAGCCATCATTGTTGCCTTTTAGGCAGCAAGACAGAGGAAGTATCTTTTGAAGCAAGATTCTCCTACAACCCCAGCCCTTCTATTTTTACATTATTGGCTGCAACTTGATCACATGCCAAACATAGCTATAAACTCAGCTGGAAAGTTCTCTTTTAGGTGGTTAATTTGTCTCACTAAACATTGAGTTTCAGTAACTACAGAAGGGGGAGGGTATTGGGAGGAAAATCTCATCTCTGCCACTGTACACGTCAATGTTCTTTTCCTTCTCAATTTTCCCTTTCCAAATCCTAACCCAGAACCCTACCCCAAACCTAGCAAGGAAAATTTAACTGGGAAGTCATGTAGCCACAAGATCTCACCTATTGGTCAAAGGATGATGAAAGATTCTAGTTTTCTATTCCTTTTTTACACTGGAGAAATACAATTATAGAGTTGATCTTCAAAGTCAATAAAACTAGCTTTTAATTCTGGTGCCTTCCCTACCCCAGCCTCAGCACTTCTTCTTCATAAAAGCAGTTCTTCACATTCTCTTTATAAGAGATTTGTTAATACAGCTGCTTTATTTACAAGCAGTTATGAACTCTTTAGTATTTCACCTGTTCTCATTCATGTAACTCTCAGCTAAGGTTTTAAGGTAGGGCCCAGCCACCTCCATTAGGTGATTCTGATGTATTCTAAAGTAAACTACATGTTAAGACACCTAGGGTGCTTTTGAAAAATGCCAATGCTCAGTCCTACCCTCAGACATTCAGGATAGTTGGTCTGGGATGTGTGGCCTGAGCAACAGTAATTTGAAAATGTCCCAAGGAATTACAGTGTGGAAATGGTCGTGAAGCCCAGCTCCACTACATCTGGGTATACACCTCTTTCTGGTGCAGGTGCTTGGCATTGGACCTCACACTTCTACAGGTGTCTTTTACAAAGCTTACTGCTAACTTACCTTCTCCTTAAAACCTGGTCAAACACATCAGGCAAGAGAAAATGAACATTTGTAATTGTTTTATTTGTCAGAATTTCCAGAACCAGGGTGTCTACTGGACAAGTAGAAAAATAGAAGATTTTACTACTATGAAAAGGCAACTATGACAAACAAATATACTCAGAAAGAGGCTCCTTGGACTGAAACAAATGCAGAGTTCAGCCTGCGTAGTGTATCTTACAACAACAGAAGACACTGTGTACCCACATTTTGAGGTCTGCATTTCCCTCCAGAGCTGGAGCTGAAGCAGAGGCCTTTCTAGCTCTATTAGCTGGCCCAGTCCTGGAACCGGAAGCAGTCGCTTGCTATCTTCCACACTGTATTACTGGGTGAAGCCTGGGCAGTCAGGAGGAAGTTCTGGTTGAAGTCCCGTTGTTTGTTGCCTTCAAACTTCACTGTTCCACAGATCACAACAAGGACTGTGGTCTGGCTTGGGGTGGCTTCATCATGTACAGGCTGACAGTCAACCACATTGATTTGGAACTCACTGGAAGGCAACATTTCAAAAAACTCACTCAAGGACTCTTGCCCTGAAACAGCATTTCCGTTCCACACCAGGGTGGCTGTGCCCATGTATAGGCGGGACAGCAGACGCCTCCGCTTATCCATGGTGGTGTAGTAGACGTTGACAAACTCCTCAGCAGCCCTGCAGGCCTGATCCACATAGGTCTTGAAGTCCACTGATGCCATCTCTGGTTTTGCTGAAGGAAGCCTCCTTCCAGGTGCTTCTTGCACCTGGGGGAGCTGGCGCTGTGGGGCAAGAATGTCAAAAAGAACCCATGTTAACACCGAACTTCATACTGTCCTGACAGGTTTTTTTTGGTGGCAAAACAATTACATACTATAGAGAGATGACTCTAGGCTCAAATTGCTGCTGACGCCTAATCTTACTAAACCTCAGTTTTCTTATCTTAAAATGGATTACCACTTGTGGTATAGTTGTAATGTGAGAATTAAATACGACTGTATACTAAGTGCTTAGTTAGAAAAGCCTGATACCTACATGCTCAGTAAATGGTAGCTATTATTATGAATGTTAAAAATCTCATTTTATAAAACAGCATACTTGATCGTGGAAGGCCACTTTTTCCTAAAAGTGTGGAACAGGTGTTCCTGTCCCTAGAAAAGTGTGGAAAATTTATCCTGGATAAAGACAGTGGACCTTGTTGAAGAGAACAGTAGCCTAATAAAGGTCAATCAGATGGCATATGCTCATCGGCTTGTGACAGTCTGTGATAGCCTATCATTCATGAGTCCACTCCACAGATACTGTAAGTTTTTTTCTTTTCTTTTCTTTTTTTAAAGGCAGGTTTCTTAAGAGGGTAAAAGAACAAATATCACAAGGACAGAACCAAAATGATGGCCATAATCCTCATGATAAGCTGTAAGAAACCTGGCAGCTGATTGGGAATGAGAATAGAGAACACGTAGCATCTGTGAGCACAAATACTTACCAGGTAAGTCCTGTAAACCACAATGGAAAGACAAGTTAGAATCAAAGAAATTCTGAGGGGTGGTAGTGGAGAGTAGGGGTGGCATAAAAGCATTTCAACTGTAGCTAAGATGCCACATTTCCTTTAAAAAGTCCAAAAGCAGTGAAAGATAAATACCATATGATTTCACCTTTAACAGGAACCTAAACAACAAAACAAAGAAACAAGCAAAATACAGCCAAAGACACTGCATTAGAGGACAGGCAGAAAGTGACCAGAGGAGAGAGAAGAGGGAATTTCAGGGGCAAAGGGGAAGGGTTTACAGGAACAAAGTTAAAAGACACATGGATAAAAACTAGGGGGAGGGTGGTAATGGGAGGGAAGAGGGGAGGGGGGTGGGTGGGCTTGATTGGGAGTAAAGGGGAGAAAACTGTACTTGAACAATCATTAAAATAAAAAAAAAAAGT